>BPLR01002464.1:0-23130 GCA_021605095.1 Caerostris extrusa
TGTGATAGCTTTTCTTTTCCCTGGTCAAAATAGGCAAGATCTATTGAGAAATCTCTATATCTATCTATATGTAGTTGCAATAGATTTGAAAATCTGAGAGAGAAATCAATTCCCCCAGGATACCCTTTGCTTCAGCACAGGTCGATACTCACGGAAATCCCCGTATATTTACACTATTGACCAGTTTAAAAAATAAGAAAATTAGCAAAATTAAGTCAACGCACAATGTAATAATCTAAAGCAAAAATAAACCAATTAACTACACACAGAACTGAAAATTTAATGAAAATGACAAAGATACCCATAAAAATTACAAGATCTCTGCTGTCTCGACGAACGTTGGAAAAGAACAGAAATATAAAAGTATGAAGTGAAAGATCACTGGATCACTCCATGGTCGCGGCAGTTGTACATATTTAAAAAGGATGTGCCACTGGTGTGTTTTAATGATTCTGTGCGTACACAATTGATAAATTAATTAAATCGTAAAAATGGTAAGTGTAGTGTTAGAATTAATATCTTCTAAACCAAATTAATAACAGACAGTTGATATCACTAAAAAACCCACTAAAAATAAGAGAAACAAGTAAGGCAATGTTGGAAAACGAAAATTCAAAACCACTAAACTCCCAAGTTTTCATGTTGCCATATATACCAAAAGATTTATTATTATTATAATAAAAATCATAAACCAATTTATTTAAAAATAGGCAAGAATAATATTGTAAAAGCACATGTAAAATAACTGAGTTGGCTCAATTTTCAAAGGTCGTAGAAACTCTAATTCTCCTTGATTGATTAGATTATTCGAAATGCAGAATGACCCATGTTTATTAAAACAATAAGAACTAGTTTTCTAAACGATATTAAACTGCTTTTAATTTTCCTTCTCTTTATTTTAAGAGTAATACTAACGAAAATGTTTATTTAGCAAATAAATCATAATTAATTAATTTTTTTACAGTCCAAATGGACAAGTTTTTAAAGGTATTCTAAGTACCTTTCTACATGTTTCCATAAATTGTTGTTTGAAATTTTTTACGAAATTCTAAAAACTGTTCATTTGAAACAATAGAACACAATCACTAAGTTTAATATTTTTATTTCAATAATAGTGTTTTCAAATTTTCCTTCCAAAATTTTTTTTTCTAAGTGGGCATATACATTTTGTTACATCCTGAAATTACATTCAGATTGTTATATCCCTGTATACCGGAAGAGCATATTAAGGTGTCCAGTTGCCATGGAATAGTTGCAACTTCGACTGGAATCAGTCCTGTACATTCTATAATCTTTTTGTTGGAGCACAGGTCAACATTTACAGTAATCAAGCAGGTTATAATACTGAGAGGTCAAACAAAAATATTAACATCACTAAGAAGACATTCATTATATCTAAAGCAAAAAATAAAATAATTAACTACAAGCAGAATAGAAAAGAATTGAAAATCTAATGCCATAACAAAAACCACCAGAATTCATACAAAATGTGCGGTCTAGACATTGAAAAGGCAAAATTATAAAAGATCGAAGTGAATTATTATGTCTGTTAAACATCGATAGCTATTTTCACAACGATATTAAACTGTTTTAAAACGTAATTTTCACTTTATTTTAAGATAATACTAACGAAAATGTTTATTTAGCAAATATCTATTGAAACCTATATCTATCTAAATGTAGTTTCAATAGATTTGAAAATCTATTGCAACTACATATTTAAATTTTCTGTTAATTGCTAATGGAGATGTTTACTGAAATTCTCAACCACTGATCATTTGTAACAAAAGAACAAGACTTTTAAATAATATTCTATTTGCAATGTTAGTGTTTGTTTTCTTACTTCTCTTTGTACAGCTCATTTTATTTTCAGTTTTCTCAATAAATTTTTTAATTTTTCGTTCCGATAGGTTTTTAATTTTGGTTTATAAATTTATTCAATTTAATGTGAAATCTCGAATGTGGTTAATATTTTGTTGTTTTTTTTTTTATCCTTTATGTTGAAGCATTTTTAAAAAGAATTTAAGTTTTTCTAGACTCAATTGGAAAATTTTGCATAAAAAGAAATATTTAGAATTATTGAAGGAAAATGTTTTGCTTTCAAAATAATTATGAAAAATTGCATAAATATGATTATGCAAAGAAATAAAATTTTATTTAATATTAATCTAATATGTAATCTGTAGAGCGACTTATATGAATTTGACAAAAACGATTTCTGTCTGATAATCCTATGATGATGTATTATTTTATCCATCTTAATCGTTGGGGCATGCAGCCGGATCATTTTGTATTAAGAAATCAATTTCTGAATAAATATGATCTCCTTCAAACATATTCGTTTTAAGAGTATTTATAGATCCTATTTGTGGTGCATGAATCTAAGATATTATTTTAATGGAAATAATACCACAACAAAACAATGAACATTTGCATGTCATGAACTAAATATTTCACCACTAACTTGGTGCCCGCAAGAATCTTGAAAATTTGTTAGTCTGTATTTAACTAATATTGCTCTTCAACCTTTTTCTAATTCTGTTGTTGTGTTTGTAATTCTCGAACAGGATATATTTTGCTTCTCGGTTTTCATCAATTATATTTGTAAGGCATTGAGACAATTCCGCTCATAATCCTTTGCCTGGGTCTATGATGTTTGATGTTTTTTTTTCAGGTGGTATTGGCTGGTTTTTACTGCCTTCATAAAATTTCGCCAGTGATTAGAGTAAATAAGGGAATCGCCTTCGGTGACGATCGTAGGCCCTTGAAGATGACTATTTTGAGCGAAAGTGAGGAGCATCAAACATCGGAGAATCCCCATAAAATGAAAGTATCATGAATATTATGTATTTTGGGAGGGGGTGGTGCAAACATAGATCTACCTCCTCTTTGGTGCGCCTCGGACAACGCCTTGTCGGCTAAATGATCTACAATTTTTGGCAATGGGTTCCCTGCCGAATATTAATTCATCACTATGTGTGTTGCAGTGGAATGCGGGTGGTCTGTCCCACTCCAAGAGGGCTGACTCTTAAATTTCACGATATTGATGTTTTTTCTCTATCATGGAGGCCAATCTAACAGTTTCTCATCCTATCTGACTCTTGGGCAGACCTTTTTGGCAATCAATTCCTCCCTAGCACCTCAGTCTACTTTCATCGAAAAGTGCATCTCTTGTCTTGAAGACTTTGGCTCAAAGGGTAAGGATATTGTTTTGCAGTGGATCACATGCCCTTATGGGATCTTGGGTAATGAGTAGAATGGATTATCTTGAAAAAAAAAAAAAGAACAACCATCACCCAAACCTTTTGTACAGACATCTCTTTTCACTCGATGAAACTGATGATCCGAGACTTTTTTCTGAACACTATCTGATATGATAATCTACTTGAAGGCAACTCATCTAAAACCTGGTTTAACGTTATTCTAAACATCCCTGATCAGCCCAGGCTTAAAGCTGTTGCCCTTTTCAGACTCCTGGCGGGCCATGATTGTTTGCCAAATCATCTTTTTCGAATGAAAATATTTTGCAAGCCCAAAATGCATGCTCTGCAGTCTTGAGAGGACATGGATTCATCTCACCTTCCTGTCTGCCCTGCTCTTGTTTCCTCTACTGTGTATGGTCGTTACTGGGAGGCTAGGGACGTTATGGTTAAAACATGTCACTATGTGATTTCCGCCGACTCTTGTTGTTGTTTTCATGTTCATCGTGTTCTTTTTATTTTTATTGATTAGAGTAGTATATTTTTTTTATTATTTTCTATTTTTTAAATTATAAGTTTGCTATATTTCAAAACAAAAGTTTAAAATAGTTTTCAAACTTGGCAAACTATATAGGTTAACTTAAGGTTGAAAATTCGAATAGAAACCTAAACTATCTCTTGAATGAAACTTGTCATTTAATGTTCAATTCGAACACAAAACTTTCATTCAAAAGATTGTTCATTTTCCATATACCTTCGGAGTGGCTTTATAAATTCATAATATTTCTTTTTGTTCCAAGTTCCACTTTTGGAATGCAGATTTTATCATGTTTACATGCGATCGGTCAGTTCAGCTTAGCTTGCAATGTTTTGAACCCTCATTTTCAAAACAACGTTTTCACCACTAAACTTCTACATCATGAAACAGAAATGATGAAATAAATGCTACATTAAAAATTATATTTTTCAAGAAGTTGTTAAATAATAACAAAATATGCATATTTGAAATTATGATATTTTTTTCTTTTTAATGCAGCTGGCAAACACTTAGACAGCTTGGTCTTGATGCCTTAAGGCAAGCGGTGCATAGACGTTACTCACTTTGCAATACCCATGGGGCGCGTGTCACTTGAAGATAAGCCACGGACGCGGAGTAACAATGTCCCCGCAACGCTCTACGATCCTATTAGACCGGGACCTACGGTTTAAAGTGGATTCGAATCACTACAAACATCCATGGCAATCATCATGTCATCCATGAATTTCAAATATGTTTTATTTATATTTAAACAAATTATATAAATGAATAGATAAACAGATTTATTATTTGTGGTAAAATTTCAATTTGGGCGTCGATTTTTAAATTACATCATGTTTTTCCCAAAATAATATTTAACTACTCCTACGCTTCCTTTATTAAGTATTTGTTATGCATGAGTGAAAGCTCATTTTTCTGAATTTTATTGTTGAAAAGATGTGGTTGCATTGTAAATCGACTATAATATTGAATTCCCTTGGGCACTTATTTCGAAAATTCTGAGCTGCAGCTTCTGTTGCAGAGAATTTTGCAGATTTTAAGTTTTGATGAAAAATCAAGCTAAATCAGTTGTTTTTATGGAATCTTACAACGATATGAAAGCTTAATTAATCTATAAGCATTTTTATAAACTGTTCCATCCTTCATTTGAAAATTATTTTTGTCCTCATTAAGAGTTACTTTCCTTTTTTAACCAGAGATCCCACTTCTAAAATCGTACAACTACCGTTAACCATAACTATTTTTAAATAAAAATTTTTCTATTCTCTGCACTGAATTAATAAAAAACCGTTTACAATTTTTTAATTAAATGGATGTTTATCATCTTACACTTCGTTAAATCTAACGAGTGTTGGGGCCCTTTCAATATTCAATTATTTGTGTTTTTTATCTTTGTACAATGGATTAAAATCCATTGCTAGCGACAGCTATCGTGAAAACTTTTGACTTGATCTGACTCTAATAATAATATTTTAAATCCATAGAAATGATAACTGCAACAATGGATTATAATACTGTTGGAAACTTGTCTTTTATTTATAAAACTCTCTTGATGTAATTCCATGTTAAATTCAACCATTCCATGTAAATATTCCATAAATTCTTAAATTCAACCTCAATGTAACAAATGCCAGGAAAATGAGGGATTCTTTTACTAAACTAGTGCATTGGTGCAGTGACATTGGCATTAAACAAATAAATTTGATAGTAAATTGTGCAATGTGTTAATTTTTTTTTTTCTGTTTATTGATGGATTTCTAATTATCTATACCATGAATAGTCAGTACTTCAAGTGATGAAAATGTAGGAATTTTTTTAAAAAGAATTTTCATGGGTAACTGTTGGTTATAACTATTGTTATACTAACTGTTAACTATTAATGTATATTCAATAACTCCTATTCTCATCATCTCTGAAAACAATGAATGTAATTCAAGCCTAATTGCGAATTAAAAACCCAAGCGTTAATGCACACTAACCACTATTTCTCACGTTAAATATTTTGTGAAAAAATTACCATTCATAATTTATTGAACCGATCGATACATAATATATGAATACGACAATTTTTTTCTTGTCTTGTCTTGCTTGATTTGTTCTTAAACTCACTGATTTTATTTGTGTTGAAGGTTTCTTTGTAAAAAAAGTTATATTGATAGAAAAAAATTAATTAATTAAATTAAATTAAATTTTAAAAAATGCTGAAATTTGAATCGTATTGTTTAAATAATAAACGGCATATTTTTTAAAGATATTTTTATAGCATATTTTCTAAGAGAACACAATTATAAATTTAAGTGAAGAAATTGAAAAAAAAAAAAAAAAAAGGAATTGCAATATAACTTCTCATATTTTCATAAAACTGCTATATTTATTTATTAAAAAAATCAAGGAAATATTTTGATAATAAACATAAACAATATGTTTGCTTTTCGTAAATTAAAAAAAAAAATAAAGAATTTAAGGCATTTTACCATACTAAAACCTCAATCGTTGTAAATACCGTCTTCTTAAATAAAACAGGTATTTTAACTTCATTTAAACAGACCTACAAATTAAACAGCACTTTTTTTCCAAATCCAATGTCTAAGCACATTTGAGAGGCTTAATGGAACCTTTGAAGCAAACAGAAAATGAAATAAAACCCAGAAGCAACATGTATGTCTTTGCCGAGGTAGATGATAGCGAATGCATCTTTGCGTCATCAACTCAAAAGCAAGTGTTGTAACGACACCAGTTTGCTCACTCTTGCTAATTAAGAACGGCTAAGTGCGAATACCTCTGCACCTTTCATCCTAATTACTTCATCAAGGGAGGAAGAATCGCATTCCGGAGTTCCTCAAGGAGCCATCACCGGATTCCCACACTCCTTCCTTAATTCGATATTAAAAGAAAACGGCCCGAATTCAGGAGCGATGAAAGCCGGGGAACGAATTAATTGGCAGGACGAATGAATGCGACAGCCGCACGGAGAATCGCTGCAGCTTAATTGGGTTTTATTGCCGGTTGAGAAGAAAAGATTCATTTAATTGTAACGGGGATCGCATAAAGTGGGCTTTTTTGTGATGTTCTCGAAAACTTCCTCGCCTGCGATTGGTTTTCAGAGATAAATTTAAATTGAGTTATCTAATGGTTGTTGCTAAATAATTGTATAAAACAACATTAGAACAGGTTGTTGGATTGGGTCATTCTGGAACGAGTTTCAGAAGAATTTTAACATATGTAATAGATAAAATGATATATCGATTAGGCTTAGGTCTTCATATATTGAGTTCAATTTCAGAATTTAAAAATTAGGAAGAAGGAATATAAAATGCTCTTTATGTATGCCTGGCCTTTAACATATGATGTTCGCTAATGCGCACACTGATATGAAACAGCTTCCTCATAATCCAGAGTGCACCACTGAGGACCTATGGTGCACACTGAGTAATTTATAATTCAATTTCTTTTTCATTATGAATTATGTATTCATTATGAATTATTTTTTCATTATGATCATTTATGAATACCACATACTTAACTCAATCACATACTTTTATTTATTTTCAATGCATTTAACATTGAAAATAAAGTTTTTAAGTTTTTTCAGCTTTCAATAAATTTTCGGAAAAAAAAAGCTTCTACAGCTTCCATTTATTTTATATTCGGAATATTTTCAACTCGTTGTCAGGAAAATAGCAGTTACTTCTCCAAAGCTACGTTTCGAATCTGTTTATTTTCTTTATTGGTGGAAATGGACTTTTCTAGTGAATGTAAATACGTAGCGTAAAGTCAATCAACTTGTGAGTGCCTCTGAACTTTTATTGGCTGAATTCTCATACGGAATAACGCATCTGATGCCTTTCATTGACTTGTACTCTTTCAATTTCTTTCGTTCTCCTTCACCGACTGTTTATGTTGATAACAATTTGAATAGGTACCGTGAGGAGATGGAACGTTTTGGATCTTTTGTGGGAAATGTCAATTTTATACCATCGCGGAATTAGGATTAAATTTGTCTTTTTTCCCCTCAAGTAGCTTATTGATTTACAATCTATCTCGATTTAAAGAATTTTTCATATAGTTTGAATTGAGTGGTAATGACACTTTTTATTTCTCTCGTTTTTGTCACAATCGCAAGATATAGATGTATGCCTTTTACATCTAAATGTCCTCCGCAAGGCTTTAATTTTCCTTATATCATTAAACATGACGACATCAGTACGTTAAAGTGGTGTTAACCATTATATAGATATCAGTAATATAGGGACACGTTAGCTTTTGCCCTTGTCAAGATGTCTTTTCATCTTGACAAGGGCAACGCTAACGTGTAAATAGAGTAGATAGAGTAGAACAGAAATGTAAATAGAGTAGAAAAGAAATAAAATAAAAAAATGTAAATAGAGTAGAACAGAATTTCTGAAGAAAAGAGATGTCTTTTCTTCAGAAATTCTGTTCTACTCTATTTAGCATGTATCAGTATTCAACACATCGGTATATGAGGTGCCGTACAGGTAAAAGTAAAGGAAATTTTTACAAAGGAAAATAACTGACTGTCGAGTGGCTAAATAATTGAAGGTCAGCACAATAGGCGTTTGGATGCAATCCTGGCGGCATCATTGAGGGTTGTAGTCGTTCGGAATCAATTTTAAACTGTATGTCCCATGCAACCTTCCTTTTCCTTCCATCCATCCATTCTTCCTTCATTGCTACCATATTTTTATGCAAATTATACTCTCATTGAATTCATCAGGAAGAGATTGGTTTGCATCATGTTTCTCCAACACAATGGAAGGATTTTTCTTTTTTCTTTAGATTCATTTTTATCCTCTAAATGGGCAAGGGAGCTTTTAGTCTGGCTTCATTTGTTTCTGTTTAAAGTCTGGTGGAGGACCCTTTTCTTCGAAAATGTGGCTTCAAAACATGGGTGTAATGTAGCAGTTGCACCTCACGTAACTGTAAACATGTTATGTACCTTCCGTTTCCCTAGGTTAAAAACCAAACGATCTATCCACTAGTTTTTCCAATTCCTAAATGACACTTTTCAATTAGTTCTTAATTGGCTTGCTTCTATTATTAAATATCTTACATAAAATTAAGCTTAATTTCCTGTATTTTGATATTTTTAAGAAGCTAACAATATTATTTAAGGAAGATATTTTAATAAAATTTAAAATTTATTATTAATTTTAATTTTTGAATATATATGCACCACAAATGAAAGTCTGGAATGACCAAACATTCTAAACATCAAAATAATGAAAATCAAAGTGATCTCGTCATATATATAGGTACAATCTATGTACAGTCATTCATATATATATATATGGTGGTTATTCCGGCTTTTGACAGGTGGTCACATTAATGTGACCACCTGTCTAAAGCCAGAATAACTACCTTTGGCAGAACGGACCGCTGAGAGACGTGCAGAAAGAGAGTCAATTAGGTTTCTGAAGGTGTTCACTGGGATGTTGAGCCATGCCGACTCCAGTGCCGTGGTCAGCTGAGCTAGATTACTCGGTTGAGGATCCATGGCACGAACAACCCGATCGTGGTGGTCCCACAGATTCTCTATTGGTGATCCGGTGTGTTTGCTGGCCAGGGGGAGTACGGTAAACTTTTTCCTGGTGCTCTTCGAACCACGCACATATACTGCGAGCTGTATGACACCTCGCATTGTCCTACTGGTAGATGCCATCATTCTGACGAAAAATATTCTCATGTAGGGAAGGGGGCACATGGTCCGCAAGGACAGATGCTACTTGTGCTGATCCATCGCGCCTGCCACAATGATGAGTGCACCCAGTGAATGCCAGGAAAACATTCCCTAAACCATAATGCTCCCTTCTCCAGCTTGAATCCTTCCGGCAATTGTTGCAGGGTGTTTGCTTTCAGACGTTTCACGCCGTATACGGCAACGTCCATCTGCCCGATGGAGCATATAACGTGATTCATCGGAAAAGCCACCTGTCGCCACTCTGTGGACGTCCAGTTTCGGTACTGGCTTGCAAATTCCAGTCTTCGTCGCCGATGAACAGTAGTCAGCATAGGTGCATTAACCAGGCATCTGCTGCGGAGGCATATTGAGCAGTAACTTTCGCTGATCCGTTGTTGAGGATACACTCTTTTTAGCCCCTTGGATCATATGGGCGGTCAGTTGCTCAACAGTTGCAAGTGTATTCGCCCGAACGCATCTCCGCAGCATTCGTTCGCCTCTGTCATCTATAGCTCGTGACGCACCACATGAGCCTCGCCGCTGATTTTTGGATAGTGCCATTTTGCCATGCAAGGTATACTTTTACTACGCCGGCACGCGAACAATTCCACAAAATTAGCCGTTTCGAAATGCTACCACCTTTGGCCCGAAAGCCAATAATCATGCCCTTTTGGACGTCGGATAAATCGCTACGTTCCTTCATTACGCCAACGATTGAAATGCTTCCCGATGCCTTAGGACATCCTTTATATACACTCCACTGCAATGTGCTGCCACCAGCCTTTTGTGATTGGTTATTTCACGCTGACGTCAAAAGTAGGTGGTTGTCAGCATTAATATGACTGGACTGTGTATATAATAATTCATATAGATTCAATAATTTTTGGGAGATGAATATTCTGAGCTGGACTACAGTGAATTTAAAGTTGCTTTTTAAAAATTAATTTGATCCTTGATTAATTTTGATAACTGAAAGTTAAACTTTTTATAGAAACTTTATTTTTGATTTTTAGTGAATCTACGCTTAATACAAGGGAAAAAAAAAAGTAAAAACTGAGTTTCATGTTATTCGCATGAAGAAAAAAAGAATCTACAACTGACAAAGAAATTTTGAAAGATTTTCTTTTGTAACAAAAAAATATTCGTTGTAGAATTATAAACTTAAGGGTATGAATTGAAAATATTTTTTCTTTTTGTTTGCAACAAATACTAGGTAAGAAATGTTTCTTGGAGAAAAAGAAAGGCAACCTTTCATTTTGGGAAAGCGAAAGAAACATGAAACACGATTGCATCTCAACAATGTAGCAGATCTTTCTTCTTTTTCTTTCTTATTATGATTCCTCACTGCATTTCTATCCGAATTTTATTTTTTTTTTTATTCAGGTTCTTTGAAAATCTGAATTTAGCAATCCGTTTTCCTTTTGGAATATCTAGTTTGTTTCGCACAACTTTAAAAAGGGAAGAACAAAATGAAACAGCACAAAAGAAAAGAGAAAAAGCCGAGATTCAAAAGATTGTGTGGCTTCAGATCAAACCGCGAAATTTTTAACAAACTTTAATTTTAAATTCACAAAAGGAAACGGGTATGTTTAAAGAAGTGGATGTTGGTTCGTAGCTTTTCTTTCTCATCTTTTAGTTATCTGTTTGATAAAAATAAACATCAGTACTGAAGAAATTTTTATTTTTTATTTTGCCATGAAGTCCTTGTTCAGATGGCTATGATATTCTGTGTCCAGAAATAGTAAGATATGTAAGGTTTTTAAAATATAATTAAGACAAAGGATCCCTTTTTTAAAAAGTATACAAAATAATTGAGTAATTTAAATATTGATCCTCATAAAAATTTCTTTTTCACCGATCTCGCTTTTTTTTTTTAATGGTACATCAAACAAAATTAGTTATAAATAATAAGATAGATGAAATAGACTGCTTTCAATTAATAAATAAAAAAATTGAAATCTACTCAGCAAATTTCAACTTATCTTGTGTGAACATTCGAGAACGGATGAATAAATTTAGGGAATATGCCAATGCTTAATAATGCACAAGATATATGAAGCAATTGATTGGAATACTACTTGTCAGACAATGCTAATGCATAACTATGGGATATTATTTTTTCCATTTTAATAGATTACTAATTCAAAATTATTTAGCTACATAACACCACTTATTTCTGCATAAATATAATCTCTTTCGAAAAATAATTGTATCCAAAGTGTTTATAGACCATCTTTGTGGCAGATATAAATGCTCTTTTTTTATATTGGAAGTAATACTATCTCATAACAATGATCATCTGGATATCATGAACTAAACATTCCTCTACTACTTTGGCTCCATGATGCACATAGAAGTTTTGAAAATTGTTAACTAGTACAATATCATGTGAAATGTATTTTATGGTGTTGGTATTTTATATGTAGCTCTCTTTATCGAAATATTTTGTTTTCTTGGTATTCATCAATTATATTTTAAAAAACATCCTTAGACATCTCTGATACACCAATTATATACACAGTGTCTTTATTTGTTACTGAACTTACATATCTTAAGACTGGGAATCAGGAAAATAAATATTAATGTCTTGTATCATGACTTAAAGGATTTTAATGCAGTAGTCACAATTCCTGCATATTGTTAATTAAAAAATACAAACAATGCTTTCAAGTAAGCAGATACAGCGGTGTTGAAAATATTAATTGAGTTTGTGGAGTGAAGTCCTCCGCCTGGGTAGTCCAATGCCCAAGATTTAAAAGCCTTTTCGGTTTTGAGCATCCAACTTATCAGACTTACTGGGTGACGCTCCTCATGCAAATCTTTTTATTTCTTGTGAAAATTGGGTACATGTCTTTTATTTTAACTTTGTTTGTTGCACCATTTTATCTTGATTTCGTCAGTGTATTTTACTTGCTTTTTTAATTGACAATATTTTACAGCATCAATTTTATTAAGATTTTTATCAAAATATTAATTCACCATTCCCATGTTTTTACTTGGTACTGTATTTTACCTGTTCTCGCAATTCCATTTTTCGTCTTTTAACCATTCTATTTTATCAGAATTTTAAGAAAAGCACTGTTATTTGGCGCAAGTCTGGCTAAGTCTGGCCCTTGTTCCATAAAACCCCACCAACCAATCAGTCTTGGTACGAAATTAGAGAAAATGTAGAGGAAAAAAATTTCTTTTAATGGTGAATCATACAGTACTAGTGGGTGCAAAGATACTTGTGGTGCTGCGGTCTGGGACCTGTACAATCAAGATACTCCCCATGAAACGACTTCAACTCTTTACACGATGCCCGTTTGCTTTTCCATCCATTGAATTCTAAGCTGTTCTAGGCTCGTGACCTTAGTATCAACCAGCCGATTGCTACATCAGGTTTGTTATATATCTACCAGAAACTCATGTCAAAGTGACGTGTAGCCCATGAAATAGACGCACCTTTAACTGGAATCAGTCCTGAACATACTATATTCTTTTGCTGGAGCACAGGTCAACATTCACAGTAATCCATCAGGTTATAATACTGATAGTTTAAACAAAAATATTAACAACTCTAAGAGGACATTCACTATGAGTATCTAAAGCAAAAAATAAACCAATTAACTACACGCAGAATGGAAAAGAATTGAAAAAAATCTAATGCAATAACAAAGGTCACTAGAATTCATACAAAATGTGCTGTATAGAAATTGAAAAAGACAAAATTATAAAAGATCGAAGGGAATTATTTTGTCTGTTAAACATCGAGAGCTAATTTTCTCAATGATATTAAACTGTTTTAAAAATTTAATTTTCACTTTATTTTAAGATAATACTAACGAAAATGTTTATTTAGCAAGTGTGTGATAATTTTCTTTTTACAGTCAAAATAGGCAAGATCTATTGAAATATATATCTATCTATATGTAGTTGCAATAGATTTGAAAATCTTGCTGAAATCAATTCCCAGGATACCCTTTGCTTCAGCACAGGTCGATACTCACGGAAATCCTATATGTTACAATATTGACAGTTTAAACAATAAGACAAAATTAGCAAAATTAAGTCAACGCACAATGTAATGTAAGAATCTAAAGCAAAAAATAAAAACATTAACTACACACAGAACTGAAAATTTAATGCAATGACAAAGATAGCCATAACAATTACAAGATCTGCTGTCTCGACGTTGGAAAAGAACAGAAATATAAAAGTATGAAGTGAAAGATCACTGGATCCCTCAAGGTCGCGGCAGTTTACATATTTAAAAAGGATGTGCCACTGGTGTCGTTTTAATGATTCTGTAGGTACACAATTGATAAATTAATTAAATCATAAAATGGTAAGTGTAGTGTTAGAATTAATATCTTCTAAACCAAATTAATAGCAGACAATTGATATCACTAAAAAAAAACCACTAAAATAAGAGAAACAAGTATGACAATGTTAGAAAACGAAAAATTCAAGAACCACTAAACTCCCAAGTTTTCATGTTACCATATAATACCAAAAGATTTATTATTATAATACCAAGAATCATAACCAATTTATTTGGTCAAAATAAGCACGAATAATATTATAAAGCACTTGTAAAATAACTGAGTTGGCTCAATTTTCAAAGGTCGTAGAAACTCTAATTCTCGTTGATTGATTAGATTATTCGAAATGCAGAATGACCATGTTTATTAAAACAATAAGAACTAGTTTTCTAAACGATATTAAACTGCTTTTAATCTTCCTTTCTCTTTATTTTAAGAGTAATACTAACGAAAATGTTTATTTAGCAAATAAATCATAATTAATTAATTTTTTACAGTGCAAATTGACAAGTTTTTAAAGGTATTCTAAGTACTTTTCTACATATTTTCCATAAATTGTTGTTTTGAAATTTTTTACGAAATTCTAAAAACTGTTTATTTGAAACAATAGAACAAAATCACTAAAATAATATTTTATTTCAATAATAGTGTTTTCAAATTTTCCTTCCGAAATTTTTTTTTCTAAATTTGGCATATACATTTGTTACATCCTGAAATTACATTCAGATTGTTATATCCCAGTATACTGGAAGAGCATATTAAAGTGTCCAGTTGCCCATGGAATAAATGCAACTTCGACTGGAATCAGTTCTGTACATTCTATATTCTTTGCTGGAGCACAGGTCAACATTTACAGTAATCAAGCAGGTTATAATACTGAGAGTTCAAACAAAAAATATTAACAGCAATAAGAAGACATTCATTATGAGTATCTGAAGCAAAAAGTAAACCAATTAACTACACGCAGAATGGAAAAGAATTGAAAATCTAATGCAATAGCAAAGGTCACCAGAATTCATAGAAAATGTGCGGTCTAGACATTGAAAAAGGCAACATTATAAAAGATCGAAGTGAATTATTATGTCTGTTAAACATCGATAGCTATTTTTCACAACGATATTAAACTGTTTTAAAACTTAATTTTCACTTTATTTTAAGATAATACTAACGAAAATGTTTATTTAGCAAATATCTATTGAAATCTATATCTATCTATATTTAGTTTCAATAGATTTGAAAATATATTGCAACTACATATCTACATTTTACATTGCTAATGGAGATGTTTAATGAAATCCTCAACCACTGATCATTTGTAACAAAAAGAACAGGACTTTGTAAATTATATTCTATTTGCAGTGTTAGTGTTAGCTTTCTTATTTCTCTTTGTACAGCTCATTTTATTTCCAGTTTTCTCAATAAATTTTTAATTTTCTCGTTCCGATAGGTTTTTAATTTTGGTTTATAAATTTATTCAATTTAATGTGAAATCTCGAATGTGGTTAATATTTTGTTGTTTTTTATCCTTTATGTTGAAGCATTTTTAAAAAAGAATTTAAGTTTTCCTAGACGCAATTGCAAAATTTTGCATAAAACGAAATGTTTAGAATTATGGAAGGAAAATGGTTTGCTTTCAAAATAATTATGAAAAATTGCATGAGTATGATTGAGCAAAGAAACTCAATTTTTTACTTAATATTTATCTAATATGCAATCTGTAGCGTGACTTGCATGAATTTAACATAATCGATTTCGGTCCAATAATCCTATTAATGTATTATTTTATTTATCTTAATCGATGTGTCATGCAGCTGGATCATTTCGCATTAAGAAAGTGATTTCTGAATAAATACGATCTCCTTCAAACATATTCGTTTTCAGAGTACTTGTAGATCCTATTTGTGGTGCATGAATCTGAGATATTATTATAATGGAAACAATGGACATTTGCTTGTCATGAACTAAATATTTCACCACTACCTTGGTGCCCGTAAGAATCTTGAAAATTTGTTAGTCTGTATCTAAGTACTATTGCTCTTCAACCTTTTTCTAATTCTGTTGTTGTTTTGTTTGTCATTCTCGATTAGGATATATTTTGCTTTCTCGGATTTCATCAATTATATTTGCAAGGGATTGAGACATTTCCGCTCATTCATCCTTTGTCTGGGACTAGGATGTTTGATGTTTTTTCATGTGGTATTGGCGGGCTTTACTGCCTTCATCAAATTTTGCCAGTGATTAGAGTAAATAAAGGGAATCGCCTTCGGTGACGATCAGCCCCTTGAAGATGATAAAATAGATTTCAAGCAATATCAGTTAAATTAAGGTTGAAAAATCGAATAGAAACCTAAACTATCTCTTGAAGGAAACTTGCGATTTAATATTCAATTCGAACACAAAACTTTCATTCAAAAAGATAGTTCATTTTCCATATACTTTCTAGTTGCTTTATGAACTCATAATATTTCTTTTTGTTTCAAGCGAAAACTTGGTGACATTGCCAGTGGATAAAAATCGAAATATTTCCTTGGACAAAACTAATATACGGAAATGTATCTTGAGGGCAGTTACGACTTTTAAACCTGGAGCAAGTATCACACATGTGAAAGAATATTCGGAATCGAAGTAATGTGGAATTACTAGCAAACCTGATGTTAAATTCGTTTTAAAAAAATCAAAAGGGAAACACACGAATAATTAAAATTCTGTGATCAAGACAGTGAAACAAAATGAAAAATGTGAAACATCAAAAAGGAAAATTGTTAAAGTTCTCCAAACATACCTGTTTATCAATAAAGAATGAAGGTACTACGTATTAGCGCCACCGCATCAGTATTTTGCGCTAATGCGCCAATAAAGAGCTGCCAATGCGCCAAACTAGAGACTGTTTTGAATCTATGTTAAACTCTATATCGGCCCATTTTCCACCGAAACCGATTGACTACTTTGTTTTTTAAATAAAGTGTTTTGAATTTTGAAAGTGTTTTGATTTTAAATAAAGTGTCTTATATATTTTATGGTTTGTCACACAAATTTTGAGTGTAGATTGGCTCCACTTAAAAACCCCCAAATCGCACCTGCGGTGGCGTTAATACGCAAGTACCAGAATAAATTATTAAAGATTAATCACCATATTAACAACTTCATTTAAATAAGAAAATTAGAACACTTCAGTTTACAATAGGTGAAATCTCTGATGTTTCATTCCCTTGACTTCCCCGCCAAATTAGTCATCGCCCCTTCTCGTTACTTACTAACCACAAATTTTGGCGAATGTCTTGAAAATGGCCAAAATTGCCAGAAAAAAAAATTGCAATAAATAACAGGGACATCAAACAAAGTAGACTTCCCCTTTTACTGGCTAAAATTTTTGCATATGATCGAACACATGTATATCCAAAAATAAATAATTTGGCCAAATTAAGATTCTGGATTTGACGACTTTTTCTTCGCCAAGTGGCTATATCCTGCCAAATGTGGTAAACTCGATTTTGCTCGTATCGAAATTCGTCTTAATTCTCACTTTGCAGGGGTTGACCTAGTTGATGTTCATTAAAGCATGCTTATACTCTTATGTTCTCGAACAACGTTCCCGATCTTATCTCGTGAAGTCATTGCATTAAATCACATTTTAAGGCATTCTGTGATTTGACGACTTTTTCGTCATAAATGACTATATCCTGCTAAATGTGGTAAACTCGATTTTGCTCGTATCGAAATTCCAATTCTCAATTTTCATGGGTTGACCTAGTTGATGTTCATCAAAGAATGTTTATACTCTTATGTTCTCGAACAACGTTCCCAATCTCATCTCGTACAGTTATTGCACCATATAAACACAGCCATCTGGACAACGGAAAATCTTTTTTTCGTTCAGATGCGCGAGAGTTCTGTATGGAGATTTCTTTTTAAAGCTAAACTTCAATTAAATTTTATGACATATAATCCTGTGACGACACTGCAGTAAAATAAAAGGGAATCTATTCGAATGATTTCATCTCGTTTTGGTTGCATCTAATCTTTCATTCATTTTATCTTGTGTGCTTACCAATATCGTTCGCGATATGTCAAATGCTAATGATTATTTTTAGCCAGAAATCAGTCGTTTTTTACGATTTCGGTCAGGAATTACATGCATTTATTTGAAGTATAATTCGCTGATGAGGGAGTGAATTAAACCTTTTAGTTTCTGGTATTTTATTTCTTCCAAAAGTATTCTGTAGATTATTATACATTGTTCATTTAATCAAAATACAGTTTCCTTTAAATTCCGTTGCACTAGTAGTGGTTTCCCGACAACTTGGCAACCAACAAAAATTGCCAAATTTTCGCCTTCCTCTAAAATGCGACTTCATCAATTTACCGTTGTTAACATGGTGTCATGATGTTTGCAGATTCTTGATACTCTATAATTATTTTGTAGGTATTATCTCTATTTACTAGCTTTGCACTTAATTTGAGTTTTTTAAAAATAATTCTTGTCAATTATCTTTCATTTACTTATATCTCAAGCATCTTTGTTGATTGTAAATAATCAATTATACAATTTCGAGGAAATAAGAAATTTTGCATGAGAAATGGAGAATCCTCCGATAATATAAGAGCTTTCTTAAAGTTCAAAAACAACCATTATTCCAGTATGATTTGAAAATTTTTGAAAATATATCTACTTATCTTCCATTTTCTTCAAAAATGTCTTGAATAAAAAATGCTCGTTGACTATAGATGCCAAATTGTCCAAATCTACTATTCAATTTGATGAATATTGAACCATTGAACAAATAGCGTTATTGAACAATCTTTGAAAAAATAGTATTATTCATAATAATCGTTGCTATTATTCAGATATTTGTTTCAAAATATTTGGATATGGTCCAAGGTTCAAACCATTTTAGCAACCTTTCGTGGAACAGTCTTCGTATAAATGATAACTTCATATAAATAAGATGTAGCATCTGCTTCAAACCATCTCAAAGCACCAAGTCAAGTCAAGTCTGCTTCAAATGGTCTCTTCCATTATTAAATTTTACAATGCAAAAGAAAATTAAACAGAATTAGTACCATACTGAATTTCCAACTATCACCAACAATCTGAATATCCAACTATCTTTGGAAGAAAATCATAAATTTAGAATTAATGTGTAATCATAATTTAAAATCACGTGAGGTATGTCAGAGTTAAGAAACGTGAAAGACATATGCTGCCATGGAAATAAACGATTTTGAAATAAATATTATTTAAAATTAAATTCAAAGTAACTGTTGCCAATTTAGTCGAGTTATTCACTTCCTTTAAACTTCCCCATTTTAGTAAATGATTTACTTTTATAATCTGACAACTTATTATTATTTTTTTTGTTTAGAGAAATTGTTATTTAATTATGAGATGCACGTCTCTTCTGAATCCAAGGAGGATTCTGCAATTTAGAGTTCTGATATCGACAAAGGGTGGTATCGCTTCATATCAGATGCCATTTTGTTTGTTTCTTCAGGGAGGGGATTGGCGAAAATATTTAGGGAAGAAACTTATAAATAAACAATCGAAACCCTGAAATGCAGAGCTCCAAATTTATGAATAATGTATTATTAGTAATGTATATATCTTTATTTTATTGCTAGATAAAAATAGTAGGTATACACAATAAAAGGATAGGACTCTATTTTTGGTACACCGATTTAGGCAAGTCACCAAACAAGCAATTATGCATAAAATATGGTGCGATATTTATAAATAGTTCAAAAACATCTATAAAGTTCGTATGTGTAACCGAGGAATATTTTATTCGCAGTTTAGGATTAGAACGTTATGCTTTATTTTAAGTTTAAAATGTTATTAATTTCAAACTTTGTATAATTTGGGAAATCTAAATATATAATCGTGTAGAGGAATATTGAAAAAATCTAGTGGGTGGGGCTCCATCGAGGGAATTGGAAAGATTGGATGTTGGCCTAGAATCTAGAGCAGCGTTTCCAGTTCTTGCTGTTATATCTCGCGATCTAAGTGTATTACAAAATTTCAAGGATCATTTGAAAGGTCTTAGAGACATAGCAATAAAAAATCAAAATTAAAAAGATTATGTGTATGAAGTCTTTGAAATTTTATAATGTCGGCTTAAGAACGAAGGTGTAACCAAAATTCGAGGACAGGTATTGCAGAAGATAGAAACTATCAATACTAATGCAAAACATCATATGCATATAGACAATGTGAGTACAGAGATTGTGGTTACATAGAAACCATCTTCCACGGACCCACTACCTTCGGGACCACCACTATCGATTACATCTTTTCCAGACACCTCGATGACATTCCAGTGCAAATATGTAGACTACTTCAGTAACCATAAGCCTATTGCGGGGCATACTTTCATACGTTAACAGTATGAAAAACAGTATAACCTCATCCTGTTTTAATAAATGCTTACACCATTCCTATATTCTTTTGTTTTATACTTTTATTCCTTTGTAGATGTTAATTTATTGTCCTCAAAAATTTCACATGCTAAATTTCGCTCAAGACGATGAATTTACCACATCCATATCATTTGCACGATGGCCAGTGATACGAAATTCAATAGAAAAAAATATTTAAATCTAACCCATAAATGCAATTGGAATGAAATATATAAATCACAGTTGTTGCGAAATCACCTGGTCAGAAAATTGGCCCAAATTCTCAGTCATTTGAAATGAAAAAATTTATATGAATTAATACTTTAAAATTTATATTTTATTTATTACCTTGAAATCCAAAAATCATCCCAAGAGCAAAATTTTATCTCGAGAGCATTTCATAAAAATAGTTAAAAACACAATTTCAAACATTTGAAGTTTGCAAGACAAAAATTATTAGAGAGTTCAATAAAAACTAAAACAAGTGATGTAAAAAAAAAAAAAAATTAAGTCAATTCCCTACTTTTATTTCATTTTATTGCAGAAAGTCCTTTAAAAAATAATTTTCATTCATTTTTTAAGTTTATCTGGCGCCATCTATTGGGTATATGTATTCAACTTAAATCTAAAAAAAAATAAATTTAATTAGTGGATTAATATTTGAAAAAACTGTATTAAAATCGAGTGTCCTCCACTACAAGTTCAAAAAAATGTATTTGAACTTGAGTGGATGAGTAAACAGTATTTTATTAACGATTGAAAATTTGAACAAGATATATATATAGGGAGAGTGTGAGCTAATAGAAGTAATTGAAATAACAGTGATAATAATAAAAACAATTAAAATAATTTGCTATCGAATATATTTAAGTTTATCATTATTAATATGTAACTCCCTTTCAACACGAAATAACGTCTTGTTTTATATACTTTCTCTTCACTTTCGGCTTTTGCATCATGTAAAGTAATTTTTTCCAAAATTTTTTTCCCTTCCATCGTGTTTTCATTAATCTTTCCCGCACATCACTCCCAAACTTTAAAAACTCCCAAACAACTTTATCATCTCAGTTCTAGGCTAGTCGTAGTCATAGTAGCAGAAGCAGCAGCAGTAGCAGTAGCAGCAGCAGCAGTAGCAGTATTATGAGATATGCTGTCAATTTATCTGCTCATCTCGTACAATTTGGCAGATAATGAGTTTTCTGAGTTCTCTTCCATGTGACAAACAAATATGAATCAGTTATCGCTGGAAGAGCTTCCCTAAATATTTTCCCTAAATTTTTCAATTCCTTCTACTAGCTAACACTCTCCCTATATATATCTTGTTCAAATTTCAATCGTTACTAAAATACTTTTTATTTACCCACTCAAGTTCAAATACATTTTTTTAACTTGTAGTGGATGGCATTTGGTATTATTACAGTTTTTTCAAATATTAATTAATTAATTAAATTAAATTAATTAATTTTAATATTTTAGATTTAAGTTGCATATATCTACCAATAGATGGCGCCAGATAAACTTCAAAAAATGAATGAAAATTATTTATAAAGGACTTTCTGCAATAGAGTGCAAAAAAAGTAGTAATTGACTTTAAAACATTTTTTTTTTATATTGCTTGTTTTTTCTGACAGAGACACCAGATCAACTTATATAAAAATATATATTTATTTATTTATTTAAACTTCAAAAAAAAAACTTTTAATAATTAAAATAATGATATATAGTATGAAAATGTCTTCCTCTACCAAATAGACTTTTCTTATGAGAAAGCAAATATTGAACAATTGGCTTTAATGTTATATTTGCCTAAATTTTGTCAACAATTCCATTTTTCTAACCGTCAAAATTTCGAGCAAACATTCTTCTCGTAACTTGTTTGCCCTAATGAAACTTCAAACAAACGCAACTAATCTTCGATAGCTGGTTTAGCAATTAATTAAGCTTCAATTTTAAAATCCGCACCCTGATGGCACGTTCACAGTAGACGTCATATCACAAGAAAATTATGTGGGTCAGTCAAGAACAAAGGCAGCTTTCGTCTCAAAATGGATCTCCTTTAATTAATTTCAAAGGAAAGCTGCACTATATAATCATTGATTTGTTGTAGGCAGATAAAGCTCCGTACAGTTCATTTTCAACGAAACACATTATTTGGACGTTTTTGTCTTGTGCAATAATTTCAGTGGTGTAGGATATAACAGACTTGGTTGTAGATTGACAATGTGCGAAAATTGACTGTTCCGTTTTGTATAGGTTTAGAGACAGTATGCGTTTTAAGCTTGACAAATGGGGGCAAATCAATCCAATGGATCAAATCAAGACACCTGATTGATTATCATCGAAACACATATAAATGCAGAATTTTATACCTCTGCCCTTGAAAATATAGACTAACTTTTGTAATATCTGCATAAGAGGGTACAGAGTGTTAAGTAAGAAATAAAATACAGTCTTAGTACTGTTTACTTCCTGTAGTTTTTTCAAGCTGCCATTTACGAAATTTGATGGATAAGGTTGTTGATAATTAATACATTTTGGATCGGATTAATAATTTGAGTGCGAGTAGTAAGGAGAGGGAGAAACAGAACAAATCTTTTTCTCACTGCAAACATTTTGAGATGGTCCATAATATTGGAAATTGAAGCATTTTAAAGGATTTTGAATGCAAAGGTATGATATGGCAAATAAGATAGCCAGTTGTAATAGTCTTCAAAAGTACAGGTCCATAAAATGCAAAAATCAAGTGTTAGTTGACATTTTTTCAGGACACTTTTTATCATGATTTTGAGCAGATAGATACACCTTGACCTTTTCGTTCCATTTCATGTTCAGTAACAAAAATTAAGCTGGTTCAGAATTACTCGCAGCAAAAAATTTTTAAGATTTATGTATTCGGATATCGATGAGAAAATCAAGTAACTTTTTTATTTATAAGAATGACCTTTTAATGGTGTGAGAAATTCCCTCGTTAGGAAAACTGGAAGAAAGGCAAATGCT
>BPLR01002465.1:0-35901 GCA_021605095.1 Caerostris extrusa
TACGTATTGTTAAGTTTTTATGCTTATTTTCGTATCTTTCACAGTTCTTAAACATTTAAAAGATGGATAGAATCTGGCCTGTTCTTGGATATGTAACATTATTCGTTTTTTCTTGTTATTTCCATATCTTTCAATAATTTCTTAAAAACTTTAAAAGATAGTATGCTGTTTTCGTGGTCCAGGAAGCTTTCTAGCCAGTACAAATTCTACTATTTTTCGGATTTTTAAGATAAATTTACCATTATGAATATAAACTGTAATGTTTCACCTTGCTATAAATTCAAACAAATAACAAAACCTTTTGATATCCTTAATTAACCACAATTATTTTTGAACTTTATAAACAATCGGTCATTTATCCTTTAAAATATGTTACAGTCTCTTTGATATATAATGTTATAATTAGCTAGTGACTTCTTCTATTGAAATTTTTTAAAAGATACAAAATGTATATCGGTAAGAAAAGTGAATTTAATTTTTTTGTTTATTTGAAATGACCTTTTAAAAAAAAAGAAATATTTAACTTATTAAAATAAAATATTTATAACGAGAATGTACAAACCAAAGTGTGTGAAAGATTTATCTGATTGTATCACTCTAATTTTTGAAAGACATTTCTTTTGAATTTACAAAGATGTACTGAGATTGCAGTAAAAAGCTTTGAAAATCCCATCAATTAAAATATAGCCTTTTATAACGTTATTTTCCTGAAAGTTTCAGCAAAAATTTCTTGAATATATTTCATTCATTTTAATGGCTCAAGAAATATTATCAATAAATAAAATGTTTATTTCTCGTAGAACTCCCGTGAGCCCTTATTTTGGCAACAGGTTTAATGTTACAAGCAAAAATGAGGTGAAAATAAACTTCTTGGAGTTTGAAAAAACTGAAAAGTTTTTGAATGTTAAAAATATTTCGCTATTATTTTGAATATATTTTTAAGATAAGAATATTTATTCAAGAATATATAATTAAGAAATGACATAATTCATTCAAGACATAAAAGCTTCTAATAAAAACATGAAAATGTGGAAATAACCAGAAAAACACCGTGTTAGTTATGTGTTAACTGAACGAAGTCTCATGTACAAGGTAACAGAATCAGTTGATCTCACAGCTTCGGAAAAAACTATTCCAAAGTCCAAAGACTAATCGCATATTTAATTGTCACCTATAAAATCAGATCGAAATCTCTTCATCAAATTCAAGATAGGCTTAAAGTGATCAGCAGAGAACTTATAGGAATTTCAAAGTCATCGGATAATCGAGTGAATTCTTCCTTTAAAGAAAAAAAAAAAAAAAATGGAACACATCTTTACATGAAAAGTAGCATAAATAACGAAGGCGAGGCTGAACCAACCCTGCATTTAAATACAAGCGATCACTCTTCTGTATGAAGGCGGCAATTTAAAAGTATCTTTCCTTCATAAATTTTAAATAAAAACTCAAAAGAAACGATTTCTTATTTTTTGAAAAATAAAAAATAAAAAAATAAAAAGGATTGGGGCTATCTATTAATTAACCCACCGAGT
The DNA here is from genome assembly GCA_021605095.1 of Caerostris extrusa. Taxonomy (NCBI): domain Eukaryota; kingdom Metazoa; phylum Arthropoda; class Arachnida; order Araneae; family Araneidae; genus Caerostris; species Caerostris extrusa. Next base: position 1,533 of record BPLR01002465.1, read on the forward strand.
AATTTGCGCTTTCACTCCAATCTCCCCAGAGCAACAACAATTTTTCACAATGTTTCTTCTCTCCAAGCTGCGTGAAAGAAAATTCTCGGTCTTCATTCATTTTTTTTTTTTTTTTTACCATCTTCTTTCTTCTTCTTTAACTCGACATATTCTTTGCCGTTCTGTGCTGTGATGAATAATTCAGAGAGAGCTTTCCGGTCGTATCTATGAGATCTTCTATCAGAAAGTCTGATTAAGCTTAGTCCGGTGGACGTTCTTCTTTCTTCTTTCTTTTTTTAATTTTTTATCAAGAAAGATTCTAGAATGTTTGTTTCTTTCACAGTTTTTTTATTTTTTATTTATTTATTATTTGCTTATTTTCAGTTTGTTGCGAATTCGAAAGATTGCTGGAATTTGCCAATTGGTGATTAAATAAATCTGAAAAGTCTCAAGCCGAAGAATGAAATTTATTATTTTTTTCATTTTAACTGTAACCGAGGGTAATTTTTAGAAAGTATTCATTAGTTTTGATTGCGTCTTCTGCGTGGATTCCGTAAAAAATTAACTTTTAATGCTTAAATCAAATAATTAACAAGCTCAATTTTTCTTTTTCTATTCTTCATAGTAATCATCCAAGAAAAAAGGCACAGTATATACATACCTGCTTATTTAAAACATTTAACAAAACCAATTTTATGACTGCTAAATTTTCTACCAATTTAGCAATTAAAATTACCAAACATAAATTTTCATATAAAATGTAGCCACTAAAAATGTAAGTCTTTAATTATAATTTTATTAGAATGTTTTTTTTATGCTTTTAAAAATAAGCTTGATAGGTATGCTATATTTCAAAAATTAGAATATAAATATAAACTTCATATGTTTTCTATTTTGAAATACAATAATATTAATATTAATCTTTGAAATAAAGAATAATAAAAAACAAACACAAGTTCATTAACTTATTTATAGAATTTCAGTTTATACATTTCCTTTAAGTATTTCTAAATTTGTTAAATTTGCCAAATGCGATTTAAAAGCAACAATCAGAATCAACAACTAATCGAAATCTTCTTAATAAAACCAAATAATATACAGATAATTAACAATCATTTTATTTGTAAATGAGTAGCTTCATTCTGCATTAAATATCATACCATCATCATATCATCAATAGCACGACAGCCCAGGGTGGGCCAAGGGGTTTCCTTTAAAGAGATTTCCATGAATTCTCCTGGGTGACAATGGCCTTCCAATTCTTAATCTTTAGTACAGCAAAAATCTTTTTAATCACGTCTATCCATCTCAACTTGGTCCTATTCTCCCTGTGACTTTGCCAAAATGAGCCTTTTTTACCGGGTTTAAATCATTCATTCTAAACACATGAGCAGCCCAGTTTAATCTATTGATCTTAATAAATTTTATAATATATGGGTCTTTATAAATATCACACCACTAAAGTAAATATATTCACGTTCCCAATAAATAACCATAATATTTGAAAAGAATTAGTTTTTTATAGCTAATTATATTGTTATATTTGAAAAATTAATTTAAAAATACAAAAAGAAATCATAAAAGAACACCTTCAAGAATTTCAATATTATAAATAACATTAACATATATCTATGTAAGTTTGGTGTATACATTTTATAGTATGCTTAACAATTATTTTTGAATATACAATAAGTTTATTCAAATTTTTCAAATATGGCGATGTATTCATTTTGTGAAATAAGAAATATTAGCTAAGATATAAAGCACAGCACACTTTTTTTCTATTTTCAGACCAAAACATAAATCGCAAACAACAATAAAATACATTTTCAAGATTCTATCACAGGAATACAGACAATTTTCCAACGCCATTTTCTTTTCCGAACCAAAAAAATCATATAAACAGCAAAACGAGAAAACAAATTCTGCAACTTCAATTTATTTTCAGCGCTAATGGATAGTACATATTTCATTCGAAAGTTGTTGTTTTTTAATTTCCTCTTTTCTACCCGTTGAATTATTTTCCTCCAGAATCGACAGTTTATTTTAAAGACCAAAACTGTTTCATAATTTTACGCGCAACAGAACGATGAGTAAAAAGGAAAGGCAAAAATGTTTTGATGAAAAGGTAGAATAAGATACAGAACAAATTTTTAAAATGAAGCATTAAAAGAAGAAAAAAAAAAAAGAATAAAAACGAACGATCTCTCAATTTCGGTGATCAAACGCTCGGAGCCTTTAGCTGCATCTGTGACTGGCAAAGCGTTAAATTTCCTTCCTTTCCTTTTTTTATTCTATATTCTTGGTCCCTATACTAAAGAATAGCTGATAGAATTTAGTACAAGAATACCGTTATTAAAGGGACCGTCTCCATATCAAGGAAAATATTATTAAGAAATTTGACTTGAAATTGACTTGAGACTTGAAATTTATGGTCATAAAAATACTTTCATATAATTTCATTAAAAGCAATTTAATTATGGAATAATATTGAAATCTAGAAAATGAAAAAACAAGTTTTCTTAAAAAATATCACATTTACTATTGCATTTAATGCAAATTATGCATTAATATCAACTCAGAAATTTTAAATTTAGAAAAAGAATTACTTCTTATTAATTTTTTCATTCTGGTTCCTATACCAAAGAATAGCTGATAGAATTCTAGTACAAGAATACCGGATATTAAAGGGACGTCTCCATATCAAGGAAAATATTATTAAGAAATTTGACTTGAAATTGACTTGAAACTTGAAATTTTATGGTCATAAAAATACTTTCATATATTTTCATTGAAAGTATTAAAAAAATCAAATATTATGGAAACAACTGGAAATCCAGAAAATGAAAAAAAAAAAAAAAAATACAAGTTTTTCTTAAAAATGTCTATTCACTATTGCATTTAATGTTAATTATGAATTAATATCAACTCAGAAATTTTCAAATTTAGTAAAGAATTACTTCTTATTGATTTTTTTCATTCTGGTTCCCTATACTAAAGAATAGCTGATAGAATTCTAGTACAAGAATACCGATATTAAAGGGACCGTATCCATATCAAGAAAAATAAAAATCAGAAATAATGAGACTTGAAATTTATGATAATAAATATATTTTTCACATAATTACATTGAAAGTATTAAATAAATAAATAAAATAACTAATTATGGCAACAAATTGAAGTTTAGAAAATGAAAAACAAGCTTTTAAAAATGAGTCTCATTCAATATTGCATTAATGCAACTTAGAAATTCAAATTTTATAAAAAGAATTTATTCCAATTTTTTTAATATTCTTGGTCCCTATACTAAAGAATAGCTGATTGCTAGTACAAGAATACCGATATTAAAGTGACCGTCTCCATAATTAATAAAAATCATATTATTAAGAAATAATGAGATTGAAATTTATGGTCATTTTCACTTTCACATAATCTCATTAGTAATAAATAAATCAAATAATTAATTATAGCAACAAACTGAAGACTAGAAAATGCAAAAGCTAGTTCTCTTAAAAAGTGTCTCATTCACTATTCCATTTAATGCATTAATATTAATTTATAAATTTTCAAATTTGTTAAAGAATTACCCCCTCTGTATAATAAAGCCATATTGATATTATTAAGATAAATTGAAATTCATTTTGTCTCTTTAATATGCCTTAGACGAGAATTAGTATGTAAAAAATAGCTATAATCTTAAATGTTGCAAAAAAATAAATTTCCTTGAAACAGTGTTATTTGATTTGAAATTGCTTAATTTTTAAGACGAAAAATAAGAAATTTAACTGAAAAAAAATGTTAATCACTGGTCAATAAATTGTAATTATTATATCACATAAAGCTAAAATTTTTAATTAAGAAAACTTAAAAGTATTCCATGAATATAAAAAATCATTTTGGAAGCACTGACAATCATAATTGTTATTAAAGTTAATTGCATAAAAAAATCGAATTTTGCATGTCTTTTTTAAGATGAAAATTTGAATCTTTACTGAATTCCAATTTTCAGAAATTTCTTAATACTAACTGGATACATTTTTCAGCTATGCCAAAGCTGATGAAATCCATGACAGCAATTACAACATGTTGCCGTCTTAAACGACCATCATGAGGGAGAAGATTCTAGCAGAACATCCAAATCTTACAACGGTGAACGAAAATTAACATGCGAGATTGAGTGATGAAGGTACGACCTGTAACATGCTTAGTTTTTTTCAAGTCACGTTATTGCAGGGTCATCTTAAAGGATGACCGCCCACCCCCACTTGATTCTTTTCAGCGTGACATGAAAATACGATGATTGGGCGGTGAAGAACTGACCGACCCATCAGCCAAGGAATCCCATCAAAGACTGGCAAGGAACAAAAAAGCATAAATAAATGAATAAGATAATGGTAATAGCCCATGGTAAAAAACAAGATTGTTAACTGAATAATTTTTAGTGAGATTGAACTTGAAGGACTATTGGAAGAAGGCAAGTCTGGCAATTTAATTGAAAGATGCCAATCTGGTACTGAGTTTTTGACAGCTATAAATGTATATTAGAAAAAAACAAGATTTTTTTTTATTTTGAATTTGAATTATAAGAACTAGGCTATATAGTGATGGAATGAACTTACATTTTAAACTAATAATATTATATTTAGTCTTTAAAAATAAAATCTAATTAAGATTTTGAAATTTTAAAAGCTTAAAAATATTCCTTATGTATTTAGTAATTCAAACAGTAAATATCACTTGAGATAGTTATAAAAAATCAAGTAATCAATACAATTGCCAACAAAATTAAAAACAAATAAATATTTTTAAGTGTCTTTTTGTTGTTTATCAATTGATTGAAATAAATACTGGTGTCTTTAAATTTTTATAAACAGTTATTGGTTCTCATCAGTAACTTTATCCACAAATAACATGAACAAATACCAAATGCATTAAAGGAAATGACAAAATTCTTTCTGAAAGGTAACAATTATAAGATACCATTAGGTTTTCCATTTTAAGTAGCCATAATTCGTAGCAGTCGCAGTATTGATTATTTAAAATCTTCATTATTAATAAAAGTAAAAGTCTTCAGTCAGTCAATTTTCAAACAAAGATTTCCAAATAGGGTAAAAGCGTCTTTAAAAAACAAAATAATTATTAATAGCATACGAACTTGGGGTACATTGCGATAGATTCATTAGATAATCCTTATAAGTGCTTTATGTAAACTAAAAACAAAACAAAATTCTTAAAAATGGAAAATGACAAACGAAATTTTTTTTATCCTTTTAATGAAAATTTTAAACCTCAATGAATCAATTAAAAAATAATGCAAACAAACTGGAAATAAAAGAAAATGAACAAACCATTCTTGCATTCGAATTATTTTTGCTGGTACCTGCATGTCTTATTACAAGCAATCAACCATCCACCCACCTGAAAATCTTTGTACGCTGAAAGAAGAATACCAACATCACAAAAATAAAAAAAAAAATAAAAAAAGACAAGAGCAATTCTTCTCTTTGTCTTTTACCTTCAAAAACAATCAGCGACGGTTATCAACAGAATAAATAAAACGAAAACAGTTCATAGGTAGGGTTCATGGAACATTATGCACATCAATAATTCCCGGAATGAAAATCCATTAATCAAAAAAGGAATTCAGCACTGAATTCATCTTCAAAACGTGTTATCGACAGATTAAACAAAGAATCGATTCAGAATAAATTCAGTTGCTTTGTTCTCATCATTAATCGATACACATTCTAGCATGCTCCTCTGCAAGAAGACGATTCTAAATCTTCCCCTTCAATTCAGAAACTAAATTAACAAAAGAGCATCAAATGTGTGCATATAGATATATATGTACACCCATCACAAAGAGGAACCCTAGATACTAGATACAAGCACAGACATGATACATGGCATCATTTCGTTTTGGAAAGTCTTTATTAGAAAAGGCATTTTAAAAGTGTACGCAGAACGCTGCGTATGAATCATGGAACTAGACATAAACCATCCATCAAAGAATCCCCAAAGGATGTTAGGATTTTCGCTCTCGTGCATATACGTGGGAAGGATGGCAGGATAGTGTGCCTACATTCCGTCGTTCCCCGTTCATGAATGGATAAAGATATTTATCCCCATTCCCCCCCCCTTCTTCTTAAAATCCCTGTCGTGTCCAGGATTTATCTTCAGATAGCAGCTTACCATTTATTTGTAGGAAAATGAAACAAAACGGTCTCAATATGAGAAATACTTCAGGGGAACGAGTGCAGAAATTGGTATGGGGAGTTGGGGAAAAGAAAGTTTTTTTTAAGGATGGAAGGTGAACAAAAGCTTTGGTGAATCACCAGAGGGAAAGATTACGTGATGTTTCAGGGGAATTGGGTTGTAGACCTGTTGATATCAATTATGTTGGAATTCCCTTGTAAGTAGGGGTAAAAAAGTTGTTCCTTCTGTTGAATTCTCGTGGTATATATTGGACACGAATACAATTCCATGCAATGATATGTACTCGAAGAAGTAACAATAAAATAAAAACATGCTTAAAATTTGAGCCCTTTATAATTACTAAATGATTAAAGATACATTACTGGTATCTCTGTAAATTTTATAATGAATATTTTAGAGACATTTAGACAAAGATATATGTCTAATGTATACATATACATTTCACATATTTTACATTTAGTCAAATTTTTTAATTTAAGAGATATGCTTGCAATTTTTAATAATTTAAATTTGTTTCTGAATCACAAAGTTAAAGTTATCAAAGAATAAACCAATACAATTTTTCTGTTAATCGATATCTATAATTTATGTCTCTCTATACTAACTATTTCACAATTTTGAGAATATAATTGTCTAAATGTAAAATATGTCAATTATATGTCTAAATGTAAATTATGTCAAATATATATGTAATGTATCTTTGTCTAAATGTAAATGATGTCAAATATATATGTAATGTCTAATGTAATGTATCTTTGTCTAAATGTAAATGATGTCAAATATATATGTAATGTCTAATGTAATGTATTCTTTGTCTAAATGTCTCTAAGTATTCATTATAAAAATTTACAAAGCTATCAATAATGTATCTGAATGAGAAATGATTCCCTATAAGATATCGCGTTTTTATATGTACACAAAATATGAAGTAGTCTTATCTTGTGACTTCTGCTTGATATGGAAATAGAAAATATGAGATGATAAGATGGATACCAAATTTATTTCATTAAAACTTTTTAGTTTAAAAACTAATGGTAATAAATGTGATGTTATTATTAAATACGAAGAAATAATTAAAACAAAAATTTAATAATTTATAAAATTTAAAATTTCAAAAATTTAAAAATTTAATCTTTATGATTTAATGCATTAGTCAAACAATATAAGTAAGTAAAAAAAAAATTCTCGGAGAAATGCTATTTTCGAAATTGAAAAGAAAACTCCTTACCACTTCACTTAGACTAAGAGGACAAGTCGATGATAAATCTTGTCACATCGCGAATTAATTTTCAAGTACTATCCCACTTTATTTATGAAAAATTGATCTTTTTCATTTTGAAACATTGTCACACACTATGAATAATTCTTTGGGGACCCTAGAGAGCAGGGGAGAAAGAATTATTTTATAAAGGGAGGGGGGAGGGGAGGGGATGATAAGCAAAACTTCGGTGAATCACCAAACAAAGAGGATTAGTATTACTCCGTGATGTAAAGAGGGGGAGAGGTGGACCTGTTGATATCAATTATCTTGGAATTCCCATGCAAGCAAAAAGGAAGAAGCTGTTGGATTCTCATAGAAGATGTTGGGCACGAAAACAATTTCACGTAGTAGCGTGTTCACGAAAATGTGGCGGTAAAAGAGAGGAGAATTCGAAATTTGAAGGGTGCTCGTTTCAGTAAATGGAAAGAAGTAGATGTTCCATCTGCATGCACGTGTCACGCATTTTTTGGGGATACATTTTGTTTGGGGGAGGGGGAACACTAAAATTAACACTTGGAGCTTGATTGCCGAGTGACTATCGCTCTGGCACTCGGTACCACAGATTTTGTTCGAATACTGGCGATGCCAATGGATGTTTGTAGTGGTTCGGAATACACTTTTAAACAGTAGGTTTTGTTCTAATATGACTATAGGCGTAGGGCTGATATCCAATCTAGTAAAAAGAAAACATCTCCTGTCTCCCGAAATCTGCCAGACGGCCTTGGTCCACCATGGGCCTTTGCACCAATAAAGAAGAAAATTAACAATTCTTTTCTTCTAACTAAAAATCATTTTGAATTAAAATAAAAATAAGAATAAATCTCAATTAACAATTTGAATTTCTGTAAAAAAATTCAAATAACAAAAAAATAATAAAACAACAGCTCACAAAGGTAAATGCTTGCACTCATATGATCGATATCCTCTAGTTTAATTAAATTGCAAGCTTATTAATTAAGATGCAAAACGGATTCAAAACGGATTAAAATAAAATTGTTACAAAAACTATTTGTAAAAAAAAATTTAAAATTTTTTTTTAAAAACCAGTTAAGAAAAAAATAAGTTTATTATAGTATTTATATCAGAAAAAAACAAAATAAAAAAAAAAAAAAAATCTTAAATAATTTATTAATAATGTAAGATAAAAATTCATTACAAATCATCATATATTTTTTATTCAAAACGACGTTGCCTAATTTAATTCAATAAAAATAACCTATAATTCAGAATTTAAGAGACAAAAACGGTATAGATTTATTTTGTTATAAATTGTAAATATTTTTTTTTTCCATTTTATTTAATTTAGAATCTCAAATTGTTTGAAATCAACAACAAACAAACTATTTTCATATAAGGCATCAATATGAATCCTAATTTAAAAACAAAATTACATACGTAAAAACCCCAAATTTCAAGATGAAATAAAAAGCAAATCCATACGAACAGAAACTACATGTATGCTCTGCTGCAACCCAGTGTAAATAATACAGAACTAATTAATTTAAAAAGGAAGATAAAAAAAAAAATTCTTTGGAATGCGTGACAAATTTTATGCCTTCCCAATTCCAACTCTTTTCATCACGAAGGATGACGCCACCACCAAAATCTGCTTGCTCCAACAGCAACAAACTCTTTAAGATCACAAGAATGACTGCAAAGGAAGATTTATTACACTCCGCAAACATTGGAAGAACTCCCTTTCGCATCAGTTTGAGACATGATTCCACGAAATTTGTTAATTAAGTTCTGATTAGGGATTCTCGCTTCAGATGAATTCCCTCTTCCAAGACACTCTCTTTCTCAAAATAAACTAAACATCCAGGTGAGATGAAGGGAAAAGCGAAGGAAGATGATCAAAATTTTCAACGGACTGGAACTCTTTTTTTTTTTTTTTTTTTTAGCCATCAATTAATCATTATCTCAGAATAAGTAGCAGATTTTGAAGCTGTAAAAGAGGGAAGACAGCAAAATTCATAGTTTAATTATTTATTCTCCCAACTGAGTATCAAAGACGGAAGAAGAAAAATTGTTGTTTGCAGAATAATGGCCAGGAGGAAACAAGCAAATAACAGTGTGGATCAATTGATACGGAAACTAATTTTCTGCTATTGAGTTTACGTCAAAAATAGAGCGGATAGGTTTTCATGTATCACACGAACTTCCATTCAGAGAACATATCAGATTTCTAATTAACTAATTTGAAAAGAAAGATCAATGTTGGCGGACAGAATTTCAATGAATAACAAAGGGTTCTAAGGAAGGATGAAACTTTACCAACTTTGTTTCAATAAAGTAATATATTTATTTGTTACCCAATCTATCTATTCTATCAATCTTATCAATATATCTTTATTCTTTTAAGACATTTTTATTTTTATTTAACTATCAGCATTAAAGCAGTTCAAATTATTTAATGAATAACGAGTTATTTAATAAAGAATTATGTTGATAAATTACTAGCATTTATATACGTTTTTGAACTATTTAATAATAAAATGAGCCTTTCGATTTCATTATTAAATAAAGTTAATGAACAATAAAACTTAAATTTAAGTTTAATGAACAATAGGCATTCATGAATGTAATATGTGCTATTTAATGAATAATGAGCTATTTAATTGATATTTGAATTTAATAATAAATTTATAATAATAAATAATAAATTTAAATAATAATAATAGATTTATAAACGCTATATTAATGTACTATTGAACTATTTGATGAATAATAATGGTTTTCATGTATCACACGAACTTCCATTCAGAGAACATATCAGATTTCTAATTAGCTAATTTGAAAAGAAAGCTCAATGTTGGCGGACAGAATTTCAATGAATAACAAAGATCTGCAGAAAGGATGAAACTTTTACCAACTTTGTTTCAATAAAGTAATGCATTTATTTGTTACCCAATATTTCTTTATTCTTTTAAGACGTTTATTTTTATTTAACTATCAGCATTAAAGTTGTTCGAACTATTTAATGAATAATGAACTATTTAATAAACATTTTTGTTGATAAATTATTAGCATTTATGAATGTTTTTGAACTATTTAATAATAAATGAGCTATTAGATGAACATTTAAGTTTAATGAACAATTAGCATTAATGAATGTAACATGTGCTATTTAATGAATAATGAGCTATTTAATTTACATTTGAGTTTAATAATAAATAATAAATTTAATAATAATAATAAATTTATAAGCGCAATATTAATATAAGATTGAACTATTTAATGAATAATCATTTCTATTGAATTAAGAATGAGCTATTTAATAACTTCTTAATTTAATGAACATATTAACGTAATATTAATGAAGCATTGAACTATTTAATGAAAATAATTATCCATATTTAATGAATAGTGAAATATATAATGGACATTTTAAGTTTAATGAACCTTTGAACTATTTAATAACCTTTCAAATTTAATGAGCTATTAGCAATTTCATATGTAATAGTACAAACAGTTATAATAGTATACGAAAACCATGCAGATTGGTTTAATTAATGATATTATATGGATAAGTGCTTTATTTTAACTAATTCAAAATATAGTATAAAACTAATTTTTCAATTTTTGTTCACTTTCTATGCTTCTTAGTGAAGTATTTATATGCTACAAAATGCAAACGCGACATATCAATGAAACACGCGACAACAATGTCCAACCAAACAAAATCATAGTCAACCAACTATGGTCAGCTTCAGTTAATTGCAGTTACGCGCTTCAAGTAAATAGGCTATCTTTTCCTCATCACCCGTCAATGAACTGTTCATGGCATTAATAAGTGAAACACGCGACATGCCAATGTCAAAGAAAAAGTCATAGTCAACCACGTAAGGCCATTCCCTCATCACCCGTCAATGAGATGTTCATGGCATTAATAACGGAAACACGCGACATACTGGTGTCCAAACAAAAAAGACATAATCAATCAAGTATGGTGAGCTTCAGTTAATTGCAGTTATACGCTTCAAGGAAAAGCCTATCTTTTGCCACATCACCGTCAATGAGAAGCGGCCTGATGGCCAATAGCGCTCTGGCCTTTGATACCACAGGCTTTAGTTTCGAATCCTGGTGGTGGCATGGACGTTTGTTAGTGGTTCGGAATCCACATTAAGCTGTATTTCCCGGTCTAATTAATCTAAAATGTGCACAAAATGACTGAAGAGCGACAAACCAAACCAAACCCATTAATCAGTTGTGGCTGGCATTAATAAGTGAAACACGCGACATACCAATGTCCAACGAAAAGTCACAGTCAACCAAGTATGGTCAGCTTCAGTTAATTGCAGTTATGCGCTTCAAGGGAAATAATTTAAAGCCTTTCACCCCCCATCCCTCACTAACTTGAATATATGATATTTTCGGGGAAAAAAAATACTTACAAAAAGCACATGCATTATATAATCCATTCATTTTCCACATTTAAAGCAAACTCAAAGATCGATTTGTTTTCTCAAGCAACTCAGGAAGAAAAATATATAAAAAGCATGCGAGTAACTGGCTCAGTGTACCGTTTGGAAATGAAATCAACGACTCACCCATCGTTTAATGTCTTTTTGAAATTAAAAATTTCTCCGCGGAGCTGAAAATTTCTCTTCCAGAAGAATCTCGGAGAAAACTCCTCTTTTCTTTCACGATCATATAATTCAGGGGTAAATATTTGCCGTGGCGCCGTCGCTCAAACATCGGAAATTAACAGGCAAACAGAACTTGTTAGCGAAATGAAGGAGAAAAAATATAAAAATATCACAGAGAAATGGGTTGAAGGAAGAAGAAGCAAAAAAAGAAGAAAGAAAAAAAAAAGACATCTCCATCTCTTGGCGTTAAAACTCATTAAACTGGAAGGGAGGAGGCAAGGGGGTGGCCAGCTTCCAGTTTTGGAAATGAACTAAACATAAGTAATTATCCCGTTGGGTGAAAAAAAAAAATTTAAAGTGGTGTGTGAGTGTTATGTAATGAAGACATCAATTTCAAAAATTCGATTCATGAAGTTTTGGAAATTAGTTTGCGGAAAAGAATGGTGATTGCTGAGATTTTAAAGGTTTAGACTGTGCACTCGTTTGGTATTAATTAAGAAGATCTTTAGAATCTTTAATGAAAATGATGTTTAATGATCACAGTTAACTGCATTGATTTAATTAAAAAGCAGACATCCATTCTAATTTTATTTCATCTACTGCAAAGAGTAAAAGACTGTAAATAAATTTGACAGGAGCGATACTTTTTATTTTCGTCTTGAGTAACATTCAAGATCATTGTAGAAAGAGCTTTTAGAGAAACAATAAAGCTTCAATGATTTGAAGCACAATCTTTGCCAAAACAATGAAAAACAAACTGTAACAATTGAAGTCTAGTTTGAAGAATTGAAGTTTGAATTGACATTTGCCAACAATTGAAGTCTAATGCAAAACACTAAAAGGTTTTACTAAAATAATTCAAATTATTAAAAGATTTTTAGATTATTGTATGACAATTTTTAGCCGCTAAGAAATGTAACAAGAACCTATTTAAAGCCTAAAATCTGAAACGTTTGCAATTGCATTTTAAGTATTTTTATGTGTAAATGAAAGCACTTCTTATTTTAAGATATAGAATATATTAATTATCTTGACAAAAATTGATAATATTAATTATTTATACAAAAAAAAACCAATAAATAATTTTGGTTTTCTTCTTCTGCATTGGCGCAACAGCCTCATGTTGAATCATAGTTGTCTGCCTACTGGCAGATTCCGAAACAGGAGATGTTTTTGTTTTTTTATGGAGTAAGGTTGCCAGCTCTAGCTCAGATTAGACAGGGGCCTACGGATAAAGGTGGATTCGAATCACATACATGGTAACGCATTTATGGTACCACTTTGACCCGAACACAAAGCCTGTGGCCTCGAGCGCAAGTCACTCGGCCATCAGGCCCAATATTGGTTTTAATTGTATTAAAATCAATAAAAATAATCAAGCATGATCCTTCTGTAAGTCCAATTAAAAACAAAACGTATTTTTTTTAATGTGAGACTAACATTAGCATTATGTATTAATGTGAGACTAACACGATTTAAGCATAAAAATTCGTTATAAAAATAAACAAACACTTTTTCTTATTGGTCATCTCTTCTTGAACAAGCATTCCTACACAACGGACGACGGAATACTTTACTTTATTTCATTAATAATCAGATTACGTCTCCCAACAATCAAATCGTGGCTGATACGTTTTTAATTCGATCAAATGGATGTACACTTACAAGATCTCTCTACATAATTACAGTTGGTCTATCGGGAATGAGATAATTGCCTAAATAATAGTTAACAAAGAAGCTCAAATGCAAAACGTCATAAAGACAGAAAGCGTGCATTAATCTTAAATGTTAGTAATAGTAAGTGGCGGTTGGCATGGCAATCATCTTAAGTGCCCGCGGGGGAAGACAGTGAAAGAAAAAAAGGATGCAGCGATTTATACTTTCTTTGCCATATCTAAATCACTCAGAGCGCCATCAATCAAAGAATTGGAGTCCACCTGCCATGTTGAATCTTAGCCAGACATAGATAAGGATGGGGTTACTTCACTGGTAAACATAATGAAGGATGCGCTTGGGTTCTGGAAGTTCACTACTTCAATTTTTATCATTTGTGTGACTGGCTTTCATTTGATATATCTAGTCATTGAAATATATACTGAGAAGTGGATTAAAAAACCCGTGTACTACAGCATTATTTAAATGTATGTTGATGGATGGGGCCATAAATTAGGAAGAAGAAAAAAAAAAAGAAGGAATGGTTTTCCAAATCATTCGCATTTGGTTGGTTGAGACATAAAATCTGCATTCTGTTTCTTGAAAATATTTCAATGATTCATGTTGTTTTTCTCTTGCATATAATGAAGACATTCATGAATAATTAATTAGAGAAAAAAGTTTAGCGAAATTGTTAAATATTCACAACAATGAACTAAGAGAAAAAGCAACATATAAGCTAGTTAATATTTAGTAGGCAAATTAAATATTAGTTATATACAAAAAGTGAGACAAGATATTAATATATAACGAAAATACTAAAACTAAAATCGAAAAATCTTAAGTTTCGCAGTAACTAACTAGACTTCATTTATTATTAATAACTAACAAGATCATTAATTAATGACTAACTAGACCATTTTTTTACTACTTTTCATTTTTTATACTAGACACGGTATAGTTGATAAAAAATGTACACAACTCGTTAATACTTATTTTAACGAAAAAAATAAAACGATGGTCAAATTATTTACTGAAGAATGGCTGCTAATATTATTGCATTAACAAGTAGAAGCAGTAATATTTGAAAATATTTTAATTAAAGAAAAAAATTTAATTTTTATTTCCCAGATAACTATAAAACTTTAATGGCCTTCAATTACAAAAATTAAAAAATTTGCAGATTAACTTAACAATCATTTTCCAATCTATAAATTATTACAAAACTACCGAAATCATCATCAATAAGCACGACAGCCCACAGTGGGCCAAGGATTTCCTTTTGAAGAGATTTCCATGCATTCCTCTGGATGACAATGGTCCTTCAATTCTTATTCTTTAGTACAGCAAAATCTTTCTCTACTGCGTCTACACATCGCAACTTGAGTAGCCCACTTTCTTTTTGTCCCTGTGGTTTTGCCAAAACGAGCCATTTTGCAGGGTTTAAATCGTACATTCTAAATACATAAGCAGCCCAGTTTAATCTATTGATCTTAATAAATTGTATAATATTTGGGTTTTTATAGCATTTATAAATCTTTGCGTTGTACCGTCTTCTCCAATAAATACTTTCCCTGGCACCTCTAAGAATAGTCCTTAAAATCTATCTCTCAAATATACTCAAATGGGTCTCATTAGATTCACCTACCGAAATACTCATTATGAATACATCAAACCTGAACAACATTAATACCAAATACACAATACCTTATACACCGTTGAAGCCTTTGGAATAAAAAAAACACTGACTAACGACAAACTTTACACGTATAAACTATAAGTGGCACTTTTATTCTTCAGCAATCACCCCATCACACACAAAAAAGCAAGCCTCAAAAACTGAAGAGACACATTTATCTTTTTTCCCCAAAAAAGACAACAGCAATCCAGCTATAATACAAATGCAATCTTTACCCAGCTTTTCCCGCTAAAGAACCGGAAAAAAAAGGGAAAGGAAATGAGCTAAAGGAAATAAAAATTAAAGAAATAAAAAAAACAAAAAGGGGGAACTTCTGACAGACCCCCTCCCTCCCTCCCATCCAGAAAATTATATTTACGAATTTTCTTCAGCCAGCAGCAGCTACCAGAAACACCCTCTCACGCAAACCAAACCTGGAAGTAATTAAACGATGTCGTTGGCAAGGGGGAAGCAGAGGAAGAATGAAGAGTGTAGTACAGTGCCGAGCTACCTAAAGCTGACATAACATTGCAGAGTATACGGCACAAATTCTGGGAAAATAAATGAAATGAAAATGTAGTAATGAAAAGAAGAGTAAAGAGGATGGAAAAGCATAATCAAACAAAGCAGCAAAAAAAAAAAAAAATGTATGGTAACAGCCATGGAAAGGAAGGGAAGATAGGAAATTAATGATCCTTGTTTATTCAGGTGGGGTCTGTGACCACACATATGCATGGTGCGCAGTAGTGTTCCCCGTGTTCTCTGCGAAAGAAATTTCGTGTCTGAAGCAACATTGCGAGGCGAAATATAACAAAATAATTCGGACACGCTATTTAGGGGGTGCATCAGCATCAACTATGTGGATGAATTATTCATGAAAAATTTCAATTATGTATCAATCAGGAGTTACAAAGAAAAAAAAAATAGCCATCAATTTCTTAAGAATCAGATGAGGTTGACAACTTCCTTCTCTTCTACCAGTACATATGCCCGAGGCTGTAAAAAAAAAAAAATTAGATGAGAGATTACAAGAGATGTAGTTAGAGGAGAATGATGAAAATATTTTAGACTTTTTTTTTTTTTTTAACAATTAGTATCAACAACAACTGAAAAAATGGCAAAAAAAAAGCAAAGTGGCTTTATAATCACTTTTTGTAAGAAAAGGGATTATAAAAACGGTACGCGCCATACTAAAAACACAGTATTTCCTTCAGGTAAATTGAGTTTTTTTTTTTTTTTTTTTTTTTTTAACGCATGACTCCATGTTGCAAAAATTGATTAAATCCTAAAGAACAATATTAAAAGGCATTTGTTGTGAACATCTAATCCAAGAAAATAGCCTTGTGGAATATTTATTATTAAACGAAATATTACAAACGTAAGAAATTTTTTTAATGAATATCTACGTTAACAAAAAAAAAAAAAAAATCATAAGCTTTTCAAAAATTTGAATGGCTGGTGTAGAAGGTAGCTATAAAAAGTTTACGAAGTTCTTGAGATTACTACAGAAAAGAATCGCATATGATGAAAACCTTTTATTAATTACCAATCCACTATGCAGCTTATTTATTTATCATTGGAAATTATAATAGTTATAAGAATATAATTCACAAAGTACAGAAAACTATTTCTTTTCATTTACAATTTATACAGATCCTAACAAATTTTATGCAATAACTTAAATTATGAGTTATTGGCAATAGATTTATTCATAAAACTATTGAATATGTACACTAAGAACTCTTGGATACAAAATCAAATTTTAATGCTTGCATACGAACATACATAATCCATACATTTTGATGCTAAACCAAAATGATTCTGTATCCCGATTACATGTTAAGCATTAAACACAGCAAAACATTTCCAATCATATTTACAAGTACAAATATTTAATCAACTCTAAAATTTCTCAACTTAAAAAGAAGAAGAAGAAAAACAAAAATTAAGCTCCATTCAACAATTTAAATTTGGAATCAGTTCGAATTCGCTGACACTGGAGCCATCAATTTCAGCTTTCTTGATTTCACTTGTTTATGTCTGTCTCAGATACAAACAATCACAATTTCTACACTACGTACTGTAGTGATATATACAGACATATAATTTGGATGGATTTTTATTTTCTTTAACGAAATGGGAAGGGGAAGAAAAGAAAATAAATGAAAAATTCGTTTCAAGACCAATTTTATTAGTGCAAGTTACCACACCGGAATAGTATGGTAACTTAAAGTGCTTTATTAAAGTTGTCGTTCGGGACTGCCGCCACAGTCTAGTTTCCTGAAATTTGACCACCAGCCTTATCCATACGACCAACGTGGGAGGTAGAGGTTCAAAGCTCTTGAACGACCAGTTTCAAAAGGAATTTTCTTACACTGGACAAAAAACATCCAAGTTCCTCGAAAAGATAATAAACACTTAAGTGGACATCAATCAGAAAAGCAAGACAGAAACATTGTATCGATGGTTTGTTTTTAAAACCAGTAACTGATAATGGTTTCACTTTTCTAATGACCATTTGGGTTACCATGAAAAAGGAATGAATGCAATTTATCTTTTAGACTCTTTTGTATAATAAACTAGACTCTTTTGATAATAAACTCACTTGTAAAAAACTTGATTGTGAAATTAACCTTTTAGACTCTTTTGTATAATAAACTCACTTGTGAAATTAATCTTTTAGACTCTTTTGCATAATATTTTGAAATATTTTGATTGCGAAAAAAGGGAAATTAGGAAAAAAGGAAGGATTTTGATTGATTAAATGATGAAATTTATCTCTTAAACTCTTTTGAATAATATTTTGATATATTTTTGATTAGGAAAAAAAGAGACATTAGAAAAAGGATGGATTTTAATCAATCAAATATTATTTCTTTTAAAACTAGACCTTTTAATAACATTGTAGGTTATATATAGAACAACTAACAATGCTAAAACAAAAGCATTTATTTGGGATAAATATGAAAAAATTGTTTAATTATACAAAAGAATTTTTGTTACCTAAGGAAAACAAATTGTAAATAAAAAGTGTTATATTATAAAAAAAAATGAATCTAAAAATAAAAAAAAAATATATGAATGAACAAAAATTAATTTAGGAAGGAGTTTTTTTTTTTCCCGAAACTGAATGTCGATGTCGTTATAATTATTCACTAAATTATAAAAAAAATTTTAAAAAGCATATAGGGGAAAAAAAAATGAAAAATTTGCAAAACATTTTGCTTAGGTAAAAAAAAAAAAATAATAAACAAATAAAAAATAGAATTAAAATTAAAGAGTTTTTTTTTCTTCTAACTAATGGATCTTAAAAGCAGCATAAAAAACATTTTTTTTTCATAACTTAATATATAAAAAAAGGAATATTCATATAAAAGTTTAATGTTTTGGAAAAAATAAATTATTCATAAATCCTATTCACTATGTACAGCACTAGAAATGACGAACAGCATTGATATAATAGCATGTAAAGCACAATTATATATAGTTTCAACCTAAATATATATATAAATATTTTAGAAAATAACCTAATAGATAAAAGATAAACAAGATAGTTTTCCTAAAATAATGAGTTTAGATACAATTTTCAGATAATAGACAGAATTTTATACATCTTATTATTTTAGGACTATAATTTACACAAGATTATTTCCCAAAAAAGTAAAATTTCAATTATGTCAAGCAAATATCAATTTTGTAACTACACTCAAGTAAGAAACCTAGAAAAGAAATAGGCTTAAGTAGTATTTTAATTCTGGCTACCTTCCATAACAGATATATAAATTGCTTGTCAAAAGCCATTGTCGACAACAATAAAAAGCAAAAATGAACTCTTTCAAACTAACCGTTACGTTTCATGTCAGAAAAAAATAATAATAAAAAATGAAAAGAACCATTTCAAAGGTTCCCGCCCCCTTTTACGAGTCCGCTTTACCTTTGTCTACAACAGGAATATAACATGACTCGGTTTTTTTTTTGTTCTGACAGGTGACAAAATTTCTTTGTTGCGCAAGGCAAATCGTATGGGCGGAATCAAAACTCCACCTTTCAATCCTTCAGCACAATCAAAGAGGTCCCGTTGCAATTCCTCGAAAACTAAGTGGAAGTATGTTGAAAGCATTCCGAAAAAAAAAAAACCTCACAGTCATTTTCTGCCGTGTCACCCGGATATCATGTAAGTATTAAATTGCAACAGTTTAAAATACTTTCCGAATGACGACATCTATTGGCTTGGCAAAACACAATAATAATTAAATAAATATAATTTCAATGCTGTAAAAATCTCATTTAATTACTGAAATATATGAATGAATTTCTTTAACCCATTAAGGACCAAATCATCACCAGATATCATGTAAGTATTAAATCGCAACAGTTTAAAGTACTTTCCGAATGACGACATCTATTGGCTTGGCAAAACACAATAATAATTAAATAAATATAATTTCAATGCTGTAAAAATCTCATTTAATTACTGAAATATATGAATGAATTTCTTTAACCCATTAAGGACCAAATCATCCCGGATATCATGTAAGTATTAAATTGCAACAGTTTAAAGTACTTTCCGAATGACGACATCTATTGGCTTGGCAAAACACAATAATAATTAAATAAATATAATTTCAATGCTCATTTAATTACTGAAATATATGAATGAATTTCTTTAACCCATTAAGGACCAAATCATCACCGGATATCATGTAAGTATTAAATTGCAACAGTTTAAAATACTTTCCGAATGAGGACATCTATTGGCTTGGCAAAACACAATAATAATTAAATAAATATAATTTCGATGCTGTAAAAATCTCATTTAATTACTGAAATATATGAATGAATTTCTTTAACCCATTAAGGACCAAATCATCACCGGATATCATGTAAGTATTAAATTGCAACAGTTTAAAGTACTTTCCGAAGGAGTAAATCTACAAGCTTGGCACAACACAATAGTAATTAAATAAATTATAATTTCGATGCTATAAAAATCCCATTCAATTACTAAAATATATGAATAATTCCTTTGACCCATTAAGGACCAAATAATTTTTCCTCTTAATGGAAACAAATAAAACTTAATTTGTTAATAAATAAGAGTCTGATTAAGAGGACAAATATTAAAATAAAAAGAAAAAATATTTCATTTTTGTGAAATTTACAAATGTTGCGAATTTAAAGGTTTGGCGTTCTACAGTCATTTTTTGCACACTTTGGGCTAATTAGACCGAGATCCTACCGTTTAACATGGATTCCGAATCACTAACAATGTCCATGCCACCGCCAGATTTCGAACCTATAAAGCCTGAAGCACCAATGGCCAGCGCACTAGCCAATTAGCCATCAGGCTTTTTACAAGAAATTTTTAAATCATTTGCTATGTAAAGACATATTACATTTTCTATATGTAGTTATAGTTTGGTAGTATAAAAATATAGTTTCATAAGATTTTCCAAAATAGTACTGGTATCAATGAGAATAAATTAAAGATAAATAAAAAAAGAAAAATCTGCGCAATTGCTTTGAATAGAATTGAATTGTTATAAAAAAATCATCACGCGAGATTAAGCATATTTTTTCTCATAATTAGAAAAGCTTTCTGTATACCAAACAATATAATCATCAGAGAATTTGAAAGTTTTCACAGAATGCAGAAAAGCATTACAACATTGATGCCAGTTCATATGCATCAATATTTATTTGTCAGAATTATTCTGGATGAAGAAGATATTCATCAAGTATAACTATTCCTCACTATAAAAACTACAAAACCATATCATATTTTAACAAAAATCAATGGATGTTGTCAAATATTCTAACTATTTACGCATTATTCAGAAAGATAACCAAATAAAGTAAAAATATAAATGATTCAACTGAAAAATAGTTGTATACATGCATGATCGTTCTTCAAACGAAAGGCAAAATGTTACATTCCTACAAATGCAGAAGGCCACCATTTATCAATCTGGAAAGCTTCCTGTATATCATCCAGTAAAAGAGATTTTGAAAACTTTCACAGAAAATAAAATAATAATAATAGTTATTTATGTATTGTTGCGTTTTCGTAACGTTCGTCTTAAAACGCGTGCATGTGCATCAATATTTACTTGTCAAAATTACTAAAGATTAAAAAAATATTCATCAAGTATAAACAAGTGACTATAAAACTACAAAACCAAATTACATTTTAACAAGAATCGCCAAAACCTTCAATGAATGTTATCAAATATGTTAACTACTTATACATTGTTCAGAAAAATAACGGAATAAAATAAAAATGACTCAACTAGAAAATAGCTGTAAAAATGCACATCCAATTGAAATGCAAAATGCATTTATACAAATGTAGAAAAACCGTCCAAAAGTCACCATTTATCAATCTGGAAAGTTTTCTATATACATCCACTAAAAGAGATTTTGAAAACTTTCACAGAAAATAAAATATAATTTATGTAATGTTGTGTTTTCGTAACGTTCTGTCTTAAAAAGATTAACCCGCTTTCATATGCAATGTTGTCAAAATTATTATGGATTAAAAAAATATTAATCAAGTATAAACAAATAACTATAAAAACTACAAAACCCTATGAAATTTTAACGAAAATTGTCATAACCTTCAATGAATGTTGCCAAATATGTCAACTATTTACACATTATTCAGAAAAATGACTCAACTGAAAAATAGTTGTGAAATGCATGATCATTCTTTAAATGAAAGGCAAAATGGTAACATTCCTACAAATGTAGAAAAACCGCCCAAAAGTCACCATTAATCATTTCGGATCTTTAAAAGATTGATCCTACAAAGTTTGAAAAGGCGGCGAGATTCAAATTGACTTCTACACATTGATAACGATCCCCTGAAAATTCTGAAGAAACACTTACACAATGCTGTTGCCCAAATCCTTTCAACGTGCAACCACACCTCCTGTTGCTAAAATGTTAAGCCCTTGACCGACCTGAAGAAAAGCCGAAAATCTTCCTTGGAGTTGACTTCAATGGCAAGAACCGATGTGGCATTTCTTCTTGGCTGCACCTGAAAGTTCCCTTTTAAAAGACGTACTATGTGACATCCCGGGTGAACTTTGTCCACCACATGATGGGTAAGGTGACCAATGGTCAGAGGATACTGCCGAGTTTCAACACGCCTCTGGAAGATGATATACAGGAAACGCAAAGAAGAAGGTTCGACTTACAGCCATAAATCATAAGAAAAGTTGACACCTAATAATTACAGGAGGGAGTGGGATCTCAAAACACTCTCTCGTCTTGGAGGGGGAAAGATTTTGGAAAGAACTTTTGAGAATTTTTTCCAACCAAATAGGTATCTTCGAAAAGCAAAGATTATTGCACTAGATATAATAAATGCTTAAGCATAAAATAAGAAAATAAAAATATAGAAATTAGTAGTATACATTTATGTAGGTCACAAAAATTACTGAAGCAGATTTTTTTTTTTTTACAGCTTATTTTTCAAACTTAACCAACCATTAAAAAATTGCCTATTTTTCAAATTAACCAACCATTAAAAAATTAAATATATAAATTAAATATTTACGATTAATCTACACATATAAATTACATATTTAAATATTCATAATTACGAATTTTGCCATCTGTATGTATAATATTATACATAAATTATTAATTAAATGATATTAATATTTAATGATAAATATGTAATAAATATTATTATTATTATTATATTAAATATTTATGGTTCATTTTATACTATTAAAAGCAAGCTACAAGTATAATAAATAAGCTATTTTTATATATTTCTTATCAAAAATACAAGCTATAAATATAGAAAAAAAGCTTATTTATTATACTCCTTTCGTTAGAAAGCATTGGTGATATGCAGAATACAATCAAAATATTCTTTTAAAAATAAAAAGTATCAAAAACATTTAAAAATGCATCCTTATAAATTTTATTGCAAGATATGTAAGCACAGCATGAATGCATTTAAAATACGTTTCGCTCAGCATTTTCAGTATTGATGCTTCTTTTTGAATATCCAAATTCGAAAAAGGTAATCCATCCAAAAAAAAAAAAAAAAAATACATTACATGTAACCCAATCAAACAATTTCGAAAATAAAAATTACGTTCTTTTTCCTTTAAATAATAATTTTATTTTATACTATATTTTCCATTTCATTGTAAAAAGAAACAGCTCCAAAAAAAAAAAAAAAAAAGGATGGAAAATGAAAATAAAACAAAATTTTATCAACTACGATGAAAAGGTACATTGAAACGAAATTGAAATTTTGAAGGAAAGATTGTGATTATTATTTATTATTATTACAGAATGCATAAAAAGCATATCGCTGCCAACAAATTAGAAATATAATTAAGTAAACTTCGAATCTCAACTGATTTTCTTATATGTAAGTAAATCTAGAAATTCCTTGTAGGTTTGATATTTCAATTTCACTGATGATTTAAAAATAGTTGATTGAAACAATTTATGAATCAAATATTTGCATTTTTGCCAAAACATATCGAAATAAATTAATTTGAAAGCTTCAATAGATAAAAATATTATTACAAAAATTAAACAAATAATAGATTTAATAATGGAGTATTTACATAAATTTTTGAAAGGCATTTATAAAATTAAATCACATAAAAAGTTTTTTTAAACAAATAGATAAATTATAATTTTCCAACTTTTTAATTTAAACTCAATATCAAAAAATTATGCAAAACAAAATAGAATATTGAGATAATGGTACTTACGTATTAACGGTACCTTGGCGACAGTTGCGCCAATAAAGAGCACACGCGCCGACCGCAGCTATAGATTTGGCGCCAATCTACACTTAAAATTCTTGTTCCAAATAATAAAATATATATGAAACACTTCATTTAAAATAAAAACGCTTTCAAAATATTTTAATTCCAAATAATAAAGATTGGCGACACTTAAAAACCGCCAAGTCTGTCGCCAAGGTACCGTTAATACGTAAGTACCGAAATAATTTTAATGGTACAGTAAAAAGAACAAAGATCTCGAAAGATTTTTTTTTAAAAATAGAATAAATTAAATAACTAGAATGCGAATTACAGAATCTCCATGAAAAAAAAAGAGTATACCAATTTTCCTTATTTAAATGAACTATTATTAATTTATTAATTAATAAAATTGTTTTGGGTTAAGCGAAGAAAAAAAGCTGAAAATGTAATTAAAAATTATTTTTACACTACAATTAAAACTAATTTTATCTCACAATTCTTAAAAATAGTTTTGTTTATTTAGGATAAAATTTCCGTTTTTTCATAAAATATGAACCGGAAAAAATTATAATAAATAATTGAAATTAATATTTTAATTATTTATAGGGGTAGGGTTTTTATTTTTAGGGTAGGGGGAATGTGTATAATATGCACAATGATACATTCATTATTTAATTCCTAAATACAATGCTCGTATTTTTTAATTCAAACTTAACAATAATTAAGATTCTGTCATTAGCTATTAATTTTAACATTTTAAAAAATTTTCCTCTTAAAACATTGATTCGCGACAGAACAATAAACAATATTATGAATCATAATATTAAAATTACAAATATACTTTTATTTAATTAAACGATGAAGATAGACATAAATCTAACAATATTTTCTTCTTATAAGAAATATTGATAATTTTTGCATAAAACTTAATTCCACTTAAATTTATCTTAATAAAAATTTAATTAATATAAAATTAACCAAGATTATTATTAATTAAATTTCATTATATCGAAAGATCTCAAATTTATTCAGTAGTATTTGAATGTTCAATAAAAGTGAATATTACGAATCATAATATTAAAATTACAAATATATTTTTATTTAATGAAACGATTAAGTAATTTTAAATCTAACAATATTTTCTTTTGATAAAAAATATTGAAGATTTTTTTTTTTTTACTTAAAATTTAATTCCACTCAAGTTTATTTTAGTATTGAATTAACAAAATTTAATTAATATCAAATTAATAAAATTTAATTAATATCAAGTTAACTGTTTGTTATTAATTAAATTTCATATTTAATTAATAACAAATATTATTATTAATTAAATTTTATCATATTGAAGATCTCAAATTTATTCAATAGTACTTGAATGTTTAATAAAACTGAATTAGTAAAAAAAATCTCAAAGTATTTGCATGTATAAATACGCCATATAATTTTTTTTTAATACAATGAATAAAAAACGGATGCTATTTATTTAAGAAAGGCATCACACGTCCATGGTTTTGCAACGACAATCATTGCATTCGCCTTTAGCCCAGAATAATTCTCGTGCACAGCGCGGAAAATCCACCAAGAAGCATCACGCTCAATCAAACCTTGTCAAGACCTCTCTATCCGTAAGGTATTCAGGCAGGGCCTTTGGGGCAAAAGACCTTATCATCGACAGCTGGCAGTGGGGCCCGGGCCCATTTAGCTGACAACGCTGACATCTCAGCTCCAACCGCTAGGGTCCCAGACTGATTGTCAAAACTTCTCGCGCTGAGGTCACTTGAAATTCAGACTTTAACGCCGTCCAACATCGGTGTGTCAATCGATGCGAGATCCTTTATCGATTGCAAAAGGAGGAAGGAAGGCAAGGCAAGTGCAAAAAGAAAGAAAAAAAGGAGAGAAAAGCATTATAATAATAATCTCCGATGATTTCTTTAGCACTTTTTCAGCTGAGTTTTGGCGTTGAATGATAGAGTTACTGCGAAAGAACACTAAAGGAAAAAGATGAAAAAAAAAAGTTAAAAAAAATTGTGGAACGTGAAAGACAGCAATTGAAAAATGTTCTTTCGGGTTCTATTTTTTGCTTAGAATTTGCAGGAAGGGGGTAGATATAAAAGTTGTTCTCGCAAAAAAAAAAAAAAAGTTTTTTTGAGGGAAGGAGAGAGAAAAAAACACCATGAAGGCTTCCTTCCATGGATTACGTCTCAATAGTTGTAGTAAAATTAATAGACTTTGGAGGTCATGATTTTTAAAAAAAATTTTTGAGTGAAGTTACCAATAAAAATGGCGAGCTAAAGTGATCCAGATCATAACTTACGAACCAGAGAATGTGGGATATTTTTTTCTCGATATCGCCTAAAGGAACTTTAAAAAAAAAAAATATGTTATAATCAAAAAGAAATATTAGATGGTACCCTACAAATAAAAAAGAGTGCAAAAATAAACCACCAGGTAACTTGACCTACCGTTTTTTACCGCTTACCGCTTAAAAGGGTACTTTGCCAATCAAAAAAGGCAGCCAATTTTTTTTTTTTTGAAAAATCCATATTTTTATTCATAAAAATATTTGTTAAGAACCTTGCACAGAAATATTTTAATGTATCTAAAGCAATATTAATTAATATTGCTTTAGATGTATTAAAATATTTGTGTGTAAAGATTCTTACCAAATATTTTTATTCATAAAATATTTGTTTAACATACATTAAAACATTAAAATGCATTAAAAATATTAAAATGCATTAAAATATTAAAATGCATTAAAATATTAAAATGCATTAAAATATTACATACATTAAAATATTTGTATACGAGATTCTTACCAAATATTTTTATTCATAAAATATTTATGCATCATACATTAAAATATTGCATAAATCAAAATATTTTGTGCAAGGGTCATTTGTGTACAAATCTTGCCCACAAATATTTTAATGTATTTAAAGCAATATTAATTATTATCATCTTTTAATTATAAAAATATGCAGTACCAAATAAATATATTTTTCATTATTATTTAAGAAAAGTTTTCAACAATACTTTTTCTTCATTAGCAGAGAATAATGTGTTTAGAAACAAAGTAACTTAAAATTATGTTAAATTATTTATTTAAAAATTCAAATTTTTTCACAAAATTTTTCTGCTTAAATATCTGAGGAGATATTATGTTTCATTTATTCAAAAGGTATAGAAATTCATGTTTGCTGAATGAATTAAAATATCTCCTGTATAAAAATGTACGGCTTGATAATTCCTTTCTTTCTTTTTTTTTCTTTTTTTTTTTTTAATTTTGTACGTGAAAAATAACACAAATATTGATATTTCAATAATAACTAAGCTAATAGTACTAAGCCAAATCAATTGATCGAAGAATAAATTTCCAACTAATCAAATAAACGCGTCATTTTTCAAAGGAAAACATATCGAATTGAAAAGGATCGATTAAGAAAACATCATTTAATCACTACAGAAAATTCAATTCTTTTGTACATTTTAATTAGTTTTAGAAATATGTCGATAAACGTGAGCAAATACAAGCAGAAGAAATTTCTGACGATGAATATTGTTGTCACAACCATATTTAATCATTTAATTCTGAGATTAAGATACTAATAAACTCTACAGATAAAAATTGTCACAATAATAAAAGAATTTAAAATATTAATTATTAAATATAATTGTAACTCCTCATTTATAAAAATCAAATTAATTCAAGTTTGACGAGTTTCTTCTGACATTAAATACGTCAATTTAAATGTTCAGTTTAAATTTAAAGTTCACATCAGCAGTTAATAAATACAAGAAAATATAGTTTTGAAAACTGTAAATTTTAAATATTTTACACACATATAAACATACACATAAACAAACACACACATAAAAATATATATATATATATATATATACTAAAAATAAGTGAAATTTTACGACGTTATTCCCATTTTTTGTACACGGAAACAATGTAGAAAGTTAATAATTGCTCTTTTTTTTAACAAATGACAAGCAATTTATTGCACAGACAGATAAAAACAGGAGAAATAGTACAATGTTATTGGTTCATTTATTTTTACTGCACTAAAGCACACGTTTGAAAGAAATTTCCGCCAGGTGGGCAGAACTCAAAACAGATGTGGGATTATGGTTTAAGATTAGCTGCAATGTTGCACGTGTGCTTTAATGCAGTAAAAATGAATTGACCAATAATATTGTACTATTTCTGATGGAATATAAACATAAAAACAAAATTTATCTTCTTCTTTTTTTTTTTTTTTTTACAGTTTGGAAACAGATATTGAGTTATAAATGTGATATTTATACAGATATGGGATTACGGTTAAATATTAGATGCCTTGAAAACTAAGATTAATATTGGTGTGTTAATAGTTTTAGTTTTAATAGCTCTATTAATGATGTCTGTCCTCTGTGCTCGTCAAGAGAAACCATGGACATTTTACATTTGACAACATGCACTGCACTTGATTTTATGACTTTTACCAAGGCTAAATTTTATTGGGCTACTAGAGCTCTTATTGCGGATATCGCTACAGTTTGATGAAGGTAAAAAAAAAGTTTTTTTAATAGTTCTTACTTTAGTCAAACTATTTGTTTTTTTATTAAAAGTCTTAACTAACAGACTTTTTCTATTATATTAAATAAATATAAATATATAACTACATGAAATGCAATCTATGCACACATAATAAAAATTACATGTTGCATGTAATTTTTATTTATACACAATTTCTAAAACGACTTTGCAAGAAAAGTTATATTGCAATTTTTTCGATTGTAAAAAAAAAAAAAACATCTCAAAATCCTTCATGATGAATAATTATAGATTAAAATTTTAAGAAATCTTTTCAGGGATGTTATATCAATCACAATATTTAAAAACATATACCCCACGAGCAAAAAAATCTACAGAGAAATACGAAAACCTGTTTTAAGAAAAACCTTTGTAGGAAAAAACTGAACGCTAAGTCCAATTTCGAAAATCATTTCCTAGGAGAAATACATATTATTAAGTTGCCCAACAATTACAAAACACTCTGAAGACATTGATAAAAAGGACAGAAATAAATAAAAAGATAACTCAGCAAATTACTTTTTAATCCTTCAGATCTTTTATGTTGTTCTCTCTTAGTAGTGAAATGATTTGACAAGGATAGTAATTAAATACTTATATAACTATGACCTTGAAAATATTTCTGTGTTTATTACACTTTCAGTTTTTCTAAAAATTTTCTAAAATTTTTAATCAATTAGTCTTGTATCGAAGACTCATTGATTAAAAAAGCAAAAAAATATTTATCAAATTTAAGTTCAATGACAAATATTTAAAGAATTCACACAATAATTCAACTATTATTGTTCCCTGAATAGTTGAACTATTATTGTTCACTAAATAATTGAACTATTATTGTCCACTGAATAATTGCACTATTCAGAGAAATTTTTAAATAAAGTTTCTCTAAATAATGTAATTAAATGAAAATCTAGTATCTGTATCTAGTATATAGAAAATCTAGTATCTGTATCTTAATAATTATTGTCTTAATAATATTTAAGTTAATATTTTTTTAAATATATTAAGATACTGGCCCATTCTTTATGTTGTCTTCCGGAAAAAAATATTAGCCAGAATGCAAGTAGTTAAAGTGTAATCTAATTTCAAATGGTTTTTCAACTATTTCTCACAACAGAAAAGGGAAAAAATCAATACAAAAACCATTTTACAGAGTTTATTTCAGTCTTTAAGACTGCTTGGCTTAAGCCAAATCTCAGCAATCTGTACGCAGCAGTTTCCAAAACAGTTCCAATGTGCTGGGCAACAGGCCTTTCTTCTCGGCTATCATCTATCAGGCTAATGACTGTTTTTTATGTTGTTCTCTAAGCGGCAGAAATATTTCATGTGGAAAGTAATTAAAGACGTTACTAAAACCATGAAAAATGGCAAAGTTTATTCTTATTTCTAAAAATGTATCATACATTGACTAAAAGAGTCAAAATATTTATGAAATTTAATGCAATAACACAAATTTAAATCAGACAAATAATAAAAGATGTGGGGGCCTGATTGCCGAAAAACTAGCGCTCTCGAACTCGGGGTCATAGGTTTCCGGGTTCTCGAGTCCAGGCGGTGCCATGGATGTTTGTAGTGGTTCGGAATCCACTTTCAACCGTAGGTCATGATCTAATATGAATATAGAACGTAGGAATGACAACTTCATTCTATAAAAAGAAACCATCTCATGCCTTGAAATTTGCCAGTTGGCAGATGGCTGTGGCCCACCACGAGGTGTCGCGCCAATGAAAAAGAATATATGAATTTTAAATTGACAGAATATAATTTAGTCTTAATATTTCAAATTATGTTCAAGTTTGGTTTGGTTTTTCGCTCTACTGTCTTGAAATATGCCAGTGGACTTTGAACCACCTCGGGATGTAGTGCCAGGTTTGGTCGCTCTACGGTCATCTTGTGCATAAGAGGGCTAAACAGACCGGAACCTACAATTTAAAGTGGATTCCGAACCACTAACAAATATCCACGCCACAGCCAGGATTCAAATCTGAAGCCTGTGATACCAAAGGCCAGAGCGCTAACCACATGGCCACCAGGTCGCAGTAGTACCAAGGAGTTAGTTAGTTATTGATTAAAGAAGTTCTCTCAAGAACACAGTGATCTGACAAACATTACATTTCAATTCATATAACTGCAGCATTAAAAAATTCCTAGATTGTTTTTATTTAAGTTTTTTGAAAGGTGTATGACACTCATTTTTCATTCCAGTTAAAAAAACTAAACAAAAAACCCGCTCATGCTGAAGAATATCCGTGCGTTCCACAGTAATTCAATTTCCACTGTATTCCGAAACTATTTCTTCCAATACAAAGACAGGGGAGTTACAAAAACCATTTTACAAGGGTTTATTTCAGTGCTGGCACATCCCAAAATCTCTGCAATCTGTACGCAGCAATTCCAAAAACAGCTCAAGAAAAGCGCCGGGGCAACAGGCCTTTCTTCTCGGCCACCATCTATCATGCTAATGAGGCCGCACGAACCAAACCAAAAAGCACTCATTTCCTGACGTGTCACTGCTGAGACACAGGGGCTTGCCTGCTCCAGAACCCAATCTCGCTCTCCCCCTCTTGATTCGCTGTTGGGTCGCGCGATCGTCCATCACTCACCGAGGAAGAGGTACGTGAGAGTGAGGAATCTGGCAGCGCTGTCGAAGCAGACGTTTTTTTTTTTTTTTTTATCTCCTTTGTGGATGTTGGTTTTATTTCAGCTGGGAAAAAGGGAAAATAAAAATGAAGAGAAAATTTTTTTTTTGAATTTTTTTTTTTTTTTTTTTTTTCAAAATAAAATTAATTTAAAGGGTGAAAAATGCGATGTGTTTTTGTGATTTATATTCATAAAATTATTATTTTCATTTGCATATATGAAATATGGACACGGATGGCTCCGTGATTAGCGCTCTGGTACTCAGTACCACAGGTTTAGGGTTTGAGTACCGGCGGTGCCATGGATGTTTGTAGTGGTTCGGAATCTACTTTAAACGATAGGTCCCGGTCTAATATGAATGTTGGACGTAGGTGTAGCAACTCTACCACGTAAAAAGAAACCATCTTCTGTCTTGAAATTGCCAGTACGCAGATGACTTTGTCCCACCATAGGGCTGTTGCGCCAATGAAGAAATATATGAATTTTAAATTGATAGAATATAATTTAATCTTTAATATTTCAAATTATGCTCCAAGTTTGGTTCAGTTTGTCGCTCTACGCTCATTTTTTTGCACACTTTATATTGATTACACTGATGCCTACAGTTTAACGTGGATTCCGAAACACTCACAAACATCCATGCCACATCCAGGATTCGAATCTGAAGCTTGTGGCACAAAGGCCAGAGCGCTTGCCACACTGGCCATCAGGCCATGCCAAATTAGGCTCAAGAGTTACGTGTAATAAAAACCTTTTTGCTTGGTGTGTTTCATTGGTTTTTATTAAATAAAGAAAAAAATTATTTTAAAAAGATCATGTTAAAGTTTCGAATTGAAAATAATTTTAATAAATTTAAATTTATATAATTTATTCAATGATAATACTAAAAATAATTTTAAACAATTATAATTAACGTGAAATAAAAAAGAAGAGCAAATTACAAATATTTTTTCTTAAGTAGAAAATATTTTATAATAAATAAATAAATATAAGTACTGATTAAAAATTTTAATATTAAATTCAGAACTGTGAAAAACTATATTAAATAATGTTTTGAAAGAAAAACAAGTATATCTAAAAACTGAACAAATTCAATTCAAAAACCGTTTTGATACATTAAACATATTTGATGCATTTTAACCATTTGATAAATGCCTCTAACACATTGAAAGTCATCAAAATAAAACAGTGTTTCTTAACAAATATTGAACCTAATATATGGCAATTCAAAAATCATTAATATCTCCTTCTCAAAATTCGATGACATCTGCTTAACGCAATACTGCATTCCAAAATAACTTGGGACACGAGTGCTTTCTGCGGAGACGGTCATAACGAACAGCGCACAGAATATTTATTCATTCGGCTGCTGGAACAAAACAAAAAGTAACCGAAAATTCAGTTTTCCGAATTCGTTAAAACTTTGTGCTTTCCAAAATGTACCATCGAATCCCGATGAGGGTTAAAAATACACGCGCCAGTACGTGTACCAAACATCAAAGATTCCGAAAGTTGTTAGAAACAACTTCGAACACTCGAATCAAAAACTTCCGAATCCCAAAATGACACCGGAGTTCCATTTCTATGGTGGAGGAATGAGGGAATCACACTGTTTTTGTTCCTCTGAAATGAACTGAATGTTAAAAACGATGAATTCCATGAATATTATGTATCGAATTCTTGAAGGAGGAGATTCAGTTTCTTCGAAAGCGAAATTCGTCTTCTGTCAACTTTAACTTTGAAGTACTACAAAGCATTTTGCAAAATTTGTCGGTATTGTGATTAACTTTCAAGTCCTGTTTAACGGCAAATTTCCATTAAATACGTAAACATTCTTGTTTTGAAAAAAAAATTAAAAAGGAATTTTAATTGTGTGCATAAACTATATTAAACTTCGAAATGCAGAATGCTATTAAAATTTTAATTATTACAGCTATTTTTTAAATCATTAAAAACACACTGTTTAACCTGAAAAGAATGACAATAATTTCAACTTTAAAAAAAAAAAACTAAAAAGTTTTTCTGAGGTATTCATAAAATTTAGTATATGTTTTAAAAAATTTGTTTTTTTTATTTTTTTTAAATAGGAATTATTTAATCGAATAATAAATCCAAACTTCTTTCTTTTAAATTCATTTCATATTTTTGTTTCCATTTAGAAGAAGAAAAAAATATTGTTTAATAATTTAAAAAAATTTAAGAAAAACTTTAAATTATTTTGATTTTAATTTTTTTTTATTTAAATTTTTTAAGAAAATTATTTATTTTAGAAAGTTTTAAAATTTTAAAGAAAAATTAATTTTTATGGAAATTAATTTATTTTAAATTCTTTTAATATTTTTAAATGTTAAAAAAATATTTAATTTAAAAAATTTTATTATTATTTTAAAGAAATATTTTATCATCTAAATATAATTGCTGTAACTGAAATTTTTTTTACAGCTAACTTACATTTAAAAAAAAAAGTAAGTAAAGAAAGTCATAACGAATTTAATACCTGCTAATAAACAATATACTTACGAAACGAAACTCACAAGATCATTTTAGTAATCAAAATTATTTTCATTAATTAAAATTTAATTTAATTTAAATCAGTTGTCTGAAATTAAACTTTCCTTAAGTGAAAAATATTTAAAAATAAACAACAATTCTTTTTCAATTCCTTCTATTAGCTCATACTATATATCTTGTTCAAATTTTCAATCGTTCATAAAATATTTTTATCCATCCACTCAAGTTCAAGTACATTTTCCTGAACTTGTAGTGGGATGACACTGGATGTTAATACAGTTTTTTCAAATATTAACTCAGTAATTAAATTTAATTAATTAATTTTAGTTTTTAGATGTAAGTTGCATATATCTACCAATAGATGGCGCCAGAAAACTTTTTAAAAATGAATGAAAATTATTTATAAAGAACTTTGCAATATAGTGAAAAATAAGAATTGACTTAAAATGTTTTTTTTTTTTTTTCTATATTACTTGGTTATGAATTCAATTCCTACTACTTTCATTTTATTATCAT
>BPLR01002466.1:0-52986 GCA_021605095.1 Caerostris extrusa
TTTTTTTACAAAAAATTATATTTATATACAGAACCCTGAGGGTATTACCAATTATTGTTACAGGAAAAAAAAAAAATGAAAAGTAAAAGTAAATTTGATTCACAAGTGCAGTTCACTCGGATCACAGAGATTTTCAGAGTCCTCGAGTCTACGACGCATCTAAACCACCAGTTTGCGGCAGACCTTAATTATCACACGACGTGATACACGAAACCCACAAGGGGCTTACTTTGTAAACAGGCGGAAACTCCAGCATGTTCAATCACTTACAGAAAAAGAAAACAACATTTCTTGTCGACTCGTGGCACAATTCGCTTTTCTCCATCTCCAAAAACCTCCTTTAAAAAAATCCGTCAAGTAGGGGAAGGGCAGGCAAAGCTTTCTTCATTTCTCATTGATGTCGGCACTTCTTCAGCCCAGGTCTATCACCAACCCCGTTTGAAGCAACTCATCGCGTAGTCCAGGGGTCTCCAAACTTTGCAGCCTTAGGGCCATACTGTTTACTCCAGTAAGTACCAGGGCCAAAACCGTTTTCATTTTTCTGCCATTATCTATAATTTCTAGACTAGCCGCCGTGCACGCTCTGAGCGAGCATATACTTGCTAACTACAAACTATTGTCAGTGAAAGAATTACAATTACACAAATCTCATTGGTATTTTTAAAGAGTGGATATCCCGCGGTTTCATTCGCGTTAATTTGCTTTTCCGTTCTGAGGGATTTTCTGGATAAAAATCATATGTTCGATTCAGGATATATACATTCCAAACATCGATATACATACATATGCGATACTCTTTACTAACATAACTACCGGGGGTAATCGTAGGATGTTCACTTTGGTTTATAATGTTAGTGGAATTCATTTCAATTACTTGTTAGTTAAGTTAAAAGTTATGCTTAAGTTAATTTTTTCTGCGTATTATGCTTGTCATTAAGCTTTTACCTAGCAAGTCAATAAAACAGAGTTATTGTCATTCTGTGATTTTTTATCCAACTTATTACGGCAACAATAAGCTATTCGCTGTCGCGGGCCGGACTGATGACACTGGAGGGCCGTAGTTTGGAGACACCTGGTGTAGTCCATTTTCCGTCTGTAATTGTTTCGACCCGTGAATATCGAACAGATAATCACTAATTTCATGCTGTCTCATTATCCATAACACTAATTACATATTGTCATATTTCAGTCATATGTTGTTCTTATTAATACAAAACACTAATTGCATGTAATATAAATATCCACGAAACTGCTTATCTGCTGTCAGATTTGAGTGATAGGTTGCTATTGTGCATTTGTTAAAAATATACAGAGAAACGTTATTTCTCTTCCCGTGGGAAAAAATGCTACAACATAAAAAATTTCGACAACTAAGAATTCATTTACGTAATAAAAAAAAACAAAATCCCATAAAAATTAGCCACGATTAAAATTTATTAAAAATTATATTTGAATTAAAGCTTTAATTGAAGAATATTCCCGCTAAATAGATATGGAAGTTAATTTTCATTTATTTTCGTATATCAAATCAATAAAAAAAAATTTAAATAGATAGAAATAAGCAATTTAAAAAATAAGCAATAAAAAAGAGGTGAAAAGAACGATCTAATTTATAACTAACAACAAATTATTGCCATTACAGGTTTACTTTTTCAAGTGTGCAGAAAGTAGATTTTGAAGGAAAAAAATAATAATAATAACATTTGAATTCATTCAAAAAGATTGTATAGGTTTCAAAAAATGAAAACTTGAACAGAATTGGCCTATTATATAAAAATTAATAGGCATTTTCAAATGTTTGGTGAGTTTCAAAATAAATAAAAACACGCATAGACAAAAAAATATGAACCTTTTAATATTTTTGTGATATTGTACCATGGACTTTATTATAACCAATAAGCTGAAACTGTTATAAATATTAATTTGCGACACTCTGCTACATATATACTATTCCATACATCTTGGAATTTGTTTTTAACTTCTTCAAGGATGATTTTTTTAAAGTTAAAAAGGATTTAGTTATTCTTTTATTTATTTATTTTGTTGAGAGATTCCGTAGTAAATAATTCACCAATAAATTTTTATTTTCATTTATTTATATAACTTTTTTTATTTTTATTCTATTATTATTTTTCATTTAGCATAATTTTAATTTCTTGAAAAATATAAGAATATTTGGATGTTATTGTAACTTTAGCTTTAAAGGAGTTTAAATGTTCGATTTGGTTAATGCTTGATAATTCTGAAGGCCAATCTAAATTGTCATCCATCCTGAATTTACTTCATTTTTTTTTTTTTAATATCGGTATTATCTATGTACCACTTAAGTATATCATGAACCACCCACCGATGGGTTATGAAATGAGGGCAATGAGTTAGTTCCAAGAGGGCATTTAGAATGGAACATAGATGGATCTCGTGTATACCACAAACAGCCTACAAAAGGGTAAAGAGGGGAGAATAATGCCTTCGGGACGACTATTAGAGATAACTGTCCCTACATTTGCGTATCGTATTGGAGAAAACCTGGAAAGTTCCCACCAAGCAGCCTGACTATCGATACGAGACACATTACCACAATCGCCATCGAGTCTCCTAGTGATTACGTAATCATTGCTTTCAAATTGTGGCAATGTGTCTCATGGTCAGTTAATATTCGTATTTAAATTAAATCTAATGAATTATTGTTTATATAAATAATTAAGCCTAGGTGGTGTATTTCATTACTAGAATGGCATTCTACTTTGATTAATTTCTCAGTACTATCATTAAGTAATATTATCAGTATTAAATTTATTTTAGTGGTTATTTTATAAGAAAAGTATGGTTTACTGAGTTGTGCCCGTAAGTTTGTAATATTATAATTTATAAAATAGTAAAAAAAATACGTACAAATGCTAATTTTGTTAAAGGTAAATCAAAAAACAAATCGGGGGCTTGTGGAGTGTTCCCTCCCTTCTCTGCCTCCCCTGCAAGTTGGTAACAATTGCATTTACATAACGAAATTCTCTAAAAATCACTTTCTAAAATATTAATATTTTCAGAGTAAGGACCAGCAATTTACAGAAGTACATTTTTTTCTCAACATTTCCATGGAGTTATTTTCTCTTCACAAACTTATAATTTCCAAGAACGTCAGTGGTGGTGGTGAATTATAAACCACTAAAAATGTGAAGTTAAACGACCCTTTTTGGGAAGGACAGATAACACACCCTTTTGGCAAAGAACTATGGAGAGACAGAAGGGGGTGAAAAACAGCCAAAGTTTTGATGTGGCACCTCACATGGAAAATTTCCCCCTTTTTATTATCTCGCAAACTCTTCATAATAATTTGAAAAAAAATTATATCTTAAGTGTTTGATGCCACTTGAAAGCCAACTACGCCTTAAACATTTTAATATGTATGGTTCATTTTTTTTTTTCCATAATGGTTTTTATTATTTAATTTTTTAAAAAATTTGATTAAAATTGTTTTTAATTTTGGAAAAAAAAAATTTCTTTGGACTGGCTCATAAATAAAAAAAAATATTAATTGAATGTGAAATAACATACATTAAACAAAATTTTCAGTTAATTTCTCAATATCTCAAAACTTTTTTTAATAGGATCTTCATAAAAAAAAAATTATTATATACTAATTTCATCATGTTGAATCGATTGCACTGAAAATCTTGATTTACATAGTGGAAAAGTTTCAAGTTTGAAAAGATCATACTAGTAATTACAAAAGTTATTAAAGGTGTCCCATTTTTTTTTTTTTTTTTTTTTTTTACGAAGGTTTTTGAAACTGTAAAAATGCAATCCTCTTTGGGGGCAATATGTTTTCCATAAAAGAAAATAATATCCTAAGAAACAAAGATACATAACATTTTTACATAAGCAGCATTCTTAATAACTATTATTTTCATTACTGTAAAAACTGTATGCTAAAAATACAGTAATTGATCACTGTATTTCAAAATACTAAAATTAACCCCATATTAAAAAATGAAATAAATTACTAACATCAAGAATTGCTAAGTTAATTTAGTTTAATCTAATAATCATATTCTTGACTTCACTATGATGAGGTAGGAGAATATCATTACATTTTTATTCTTTTTTAACACACAAATGTAAAGGTTTAAGGAGCCACTGGTATAAAAAGTCATTGTATGATTGTAAACTATCAAAAGGCATATTAATTCATATGCATAATAATATTATTGATTTATTATAAAATGTTGCTCATTCAATTAAATAAAAAATGAAGTTGGCTTTTAGTAATTTATATATCCCATAAGTTTCCCCGCATGAATAAAATTTATTACCTATAAATAATACCTTTAATTTGCTTTCGATATCTAGGGGGTAAAGTTAATTTGAAACTTCACTTTTTATAACTTTAAAGAAATTTTATAAATAATATTTTTATTACATTATGCACAAAATTTAATTAATAATTGATGCATAATAAATATTTCTACAACTAACATTATGTTGTGTAAAAAAAAAACTTTTGAACTTTAAACTTTTTTTTGACTGATGGTGGTGTTTCAAACTATATAAATTTAAGATTTGTTAAATATACTATAATTAACTATCACATTAAAAAAGAAAAATGAAACAAATTATAGTGATTCAACTTAAAATGCGGCAGTAAATCACATTACTTAAGATAAAATAAAAGCAATACTGCTATAAGTAAAAAAAAAATTATAAAAAGAATAATAAATTAATATTTTTAATTTATTATATAAACTAGTTTAAAAAACTATTTGCACTTATAAACAAATTTGAATGTGTTTTTTAATAAATGTATTCAATACAATTAGAACTAACTTTAAAAGGACAGCATAATCAAAATATGTCAATCCCATAATAAATATACAGATTCATGAATTATAAAGTTCTCAACTTTTAAAATAAACCCACCAATTAATATCATGCAAAACGTAAAATAATAATCATGAATGAATTTTACGTTTTCATTAATCACACTCCCACTTAAATAAATGCACAAAAATAAAACTTAACTTATTTTTATTTCAAAGCTCATCACATTTTCAACTATTTAAAGCAAAAATAAATCTCTTGCTGAAAAATATTACAAAATCAACTGTTATTTAAAGACAAAAGCACCTACTTTTAACAATATTGCTATCGGTATAATGAAACAGCTGTCTGTCACACATTATTTGAACACATATAATTTATGGTATGTTTATACCATAACTATAAAATATTTATCCAAACAAAGCATGTTCTACTTCTCATTTGAAGCAAATTTTACTAGTAATATACAGTATAAAAATACTATGAATAATTTTTATCAAGTGCAGTTTCATTTATCCAAAATTGGACAATATGAATTTTAGAAAAGAGTTACATTTTTTTTTTATACTTCTGAGCAACTGCATATTATATTTTAGACTATAGCAAAAATATAAAATTGGACCCTTTATATTAAAAGAATACAATTTTAACATAAGAAAAATCATAAATATAGAACATAAGTCAACCAGTTTATATAAAGAATATTCTTCATGAGCAAGGAAAAATATATAAATCATTTCCATAATTTATAAAAACAATTTCATTCAAAAGTATTACTAATCTTAAAGTTACCTATTTAATGATAATAAAAAAATATCTCTATATATATTAATTTAAAGAAATAAAATGAAGTAAGAATTACATATTTCTTAATTTAAAATCTATACTTAAAAATTTAGCTTTGAAGAGTAGTATTTCTTTAAAGAATTCTTCAAAATATGTTGCCTTGTTACACATAACAAAATATTTACATTTTACTCATAAAAGATTAAATACATGACAAATAAATGAAAAACATGCAAATATAAAAACTGTTAACAACATGTCAAACAATTTTATCACAGTTTAAAAATGAATTCGAATCTGCACTTGAAGATTTAAATAAAATAGTAGTAATAGTATATTTTGAACATTTCAAATATGACAAACTTGACTATTATAATTCGAATTAATTAAATTCAAACAAAAAAATACAGTAAACTATTCAATAATAACATTTGTAATAATTAAAATAAATTTCCAAACACAACATGCTATTTCAAACCATTTTCATTAGTACTACACCAAATATTTCTCAAGTTCCCTATGCACAGTTAAAAAGTGTACGAATAATTCCATATTCATACAAACATTCAGCTATGACATTTGTGCACATTTCTTATAAAGATGTAAGTTTAGTTATAAAATAAAACACAAAGGGAATTATAGATAACAGAGAAACATACCTACAATGATGCATATGACATTATGGCACATTCAATTTGCTATTTTTAAAAAACACATAACCAATATAACAATATTTTATATTAACATATAATGCAATTTTAAACATAACAAAGTTGAAACAGACAATATTAACAAAAAAGAATCTTTAGAAAATAAAGTTAAGTACATAAGATATCACATATTTTTACACTGTAATACTGCTTAATAGACTAGATATTAAACAGGTTTAATATGAATGCACCAAATATGTCATATTGAATTAATTATATATACAAAAAAAAAAAAATCAAATTACAGAAGAACAAAAACAATTCTTTTTTAAGAACATCAACTGGTTAAAAAACCTTCCGATATTAATTTAAGCAAAAATCGTAAACGTAATCATCTAATGCAAAAAGTATTGAAAGGTACTATTTCTTCTCCTAATCAATAGCACAAATGTAATGACTATGATGATTTTGATTCATATCAGCTTGTCCTAACAAAAGCTCAAATCTGAAATTGCAAGCGTTTATAAACAAGATGGCAGGAACTTCATCAAAAGCAGATATTTTTGCTTTTGATATCATAGGCAATAACAAATCACACAACTTTAGATTCTACTTTCCATGTCACCAGTTAGAGAAACCCAATGTTTGCTTTCTGAACCTGAAAAAAAGAATGTTACAATATTAAATGTGTTCACATAATAATTGGATACAAATATAAAAAATATTAAAATTTACCTTTATTTTCGCATTGCCTCCAATATTTTATCAGCAATCCACTATAAATGAGTTAAAAATAATTACATTTTTCAATAGATAAAACTGTCGTGAAATACTTGTTTTCGAGCAAAAACAATATAGTAATATTTTTTATTTTAAAGACAAATTTTTTAAATAATAAACACAAAAAAGTAATAAAATATATACTAGATAAAAAAAATAAGACAAAAAAAAAGTTATTTTTTAAAACAGAATTATAATTAATAAAAATTCAAAAAACACCCAGACAAAAAATAAGAACAAATTACAGAAAGCATAACTATATTATAAAACATTACAGTTTTGTTATAAATATCAACATAGATTTAGAATAAATAAATGATAAACTTAAAAAAAATTACTTAATAAGTTATTCATATTAACAACATTGTATACATTTTTTTTATTCAAATTTATGCAAAATAAATAAGTTTTTTTAAATATATTTTAAAATTAAAAGATGAATTTTGAAACTTTAGCTTTATCCGCTAAAACAAAAATGGTATACCTTGCAAACTTCTGGATCAGTTATATGTACAAGTTTCCCAGCCACCGATTTACTAAATATACCTTTACGATGAGGGGTCTAAATAGAAGAACATCAAATTAAGTTGACATCTTAAATATACACAGTTGCATTCAATAAACAAAGCTTCTTGAAATTAATTCATAAAATGAATAGTTATTTGGATAAAAAAAATATTTTCTTTTCTGTAATAATTGTATTTTTGTCAAATTATAATTATTTGCCATTTTTAATT
This sequence comes from Caerostris extrusa, assembly GCA_021605095.1. Classification (NCBI taxonomy): domain Eukaryota; kingdom Metazoa; phylum Arthropoda; class Arachnida; order Araneae; family Araneidae; genus Caerostris; species Caerostris extrusa. Next base: position 7,769 of record BPLR01002466.1, read on the forward strand.
TGGTTAGGAATTACTAGATAAGCTTTAAAATTCTTAAACAGATATTTTGAAATATTAAACAGAACATTTCAAGAAAAAAAATAAATAGATATCTAGTACAAGAACAGTTTAGCACATCTATTTAAAAAAAAATGTAACAAAGTTCTTGCTTATCATATATTGCAATAAATTTATAAAGTTATTATTATTTTTTTTTTTTTCTTGTACTTAACAAAATATGAGCAAGTTTATTCATGATTTCTATTCCAGTACATACTTGAAGCATAATCCGTAAACCTTTATCTGTGGCTTGAGGAGGTTCTTTTAATTCTTCAAAGCGATATTCCCATACAGTATTCCATTGACCAAATATTTCACCCTTCTCAATATACATAACTCGGCTGAAAAATTTTTTAAAAGAATCACATAAACTTTAATAGATAAATTAATTGCTCGGAATATCCTTTGTTTTATTTAATATCTAAATATTATTATTTAGTGAAATCTAAAAGAAAAATTTTTAATAATGAATAATACTACAACTTAAAATAATTAAAAAATGAGGCAATTACATATAACTTCTGATTAAATTTTAAAATTTTTTATAAATAAAATTGTTTATTTTTGAAAATCAATTAATATCATTGTGATTGTAATGATTTGTATTCTTAAAATTCTATAAATGAATAATTGATCACAATTTATTGCTTTTTATAATTAAAATAATTTAAGACTCTAAAAGATAGACACTAATATGTAGTTGGCAGTAGAAATTCACAGGCATTGGTATATTATTTTTAAATATTGCACTAATTTTTATTGTTCATATTCTAAATTTTGCTAGCGATACATGAATACTTAAATGTGTGTATTATTTTAAAATCAATTACAAGAAAATATTTGATATTCTTTTTACACATTACCAGCCAGTAAATGCAACACATCAAGGAATTTAATAATGCATTTAAAAATTGAAATGCTGAGATAGCATTTAAAAATGAATATTAATAAATAGCTCACTTGTTGGTCACCAGAAGAAACAGTTTATCATCACCAACTGTAACATGTACTAAGTATACATCAGTATTTGAATATTTTCCTTTCTCAACTTCCTACATTGATATATAATAAAAATTAATATTTCACAGATTTCAAACACAAGTAGAAAACTTTTTGTTTATTATTGAATTCATATTTCTATATAAAAAAAAAAAAAAAATACATAATCGTAATGAAACTAAAATGCAAGAAAGTATGCAATAATTCATTATACCTAACAATAAAATACAAAAAAATTTAATCATTGACTTTTGCTTTAAAAAATACAATTTCTTGATTTTTATCCAAACATAATTTGAATAAAATTATAAGCAGTTTATTAATTATTGAAATATTAAAGAACATTTAAAAATAATGGTAAATTTAACTAGTTTTAGAATGAATGTTTAGTAAATAATCTTCCAAACAAAATTAATGAAAAATTTTACTAAGATTATAATCACATTTAGTGGCTACTTTAATCACATTGTTAAAGCTACTGTAAATTATACATTTTAGTATAAAATTGATTGAACATTTAAAAACAGTAGCACTTCAGTTGCATGATAAAATATTTTCTGAAATTTATTTTTAAAAAAACTAAAAAATGCAAAAAGTAAGATCTACTTAAGACCTATTAGCAATTTGCCGACACTTTTATGTGAAAATATTTCAAAAAGAAAGTATTGATTAAGAAATACTATTTTGATTTTTATGAATGTCTTCAGAAGATATTACTTTTCACGAATAAGTTTTATTTAAGAAAAATATATGGTTTTTAGTATAATTTTTAAAAGATTAAATACAAATCAATATTTTAATTCTAGATATACTATATAGACACTATTGGAAAACTGATTTGCCTTTCAAAAATAACTTTATTGAAAGGCAATTCCTATTTTATTGAAAATATTTTGCAAAAATTATTTTATTATTAAAATAAAATAACTTTTAATTCAAAATAGTGACATTATCTTTAAAATTTTTATTTTAAAATTTCACTTCTGCATTATTTAACACATTTTTATTTTAAAATGTGTTAAATAATGGCAGAAGTGAATTTTAATCAATCTAGAAAATTAATATATTCAATATTTTTTTGCAACCTGTAGAAGTTTATTCCCTTCAGCCTCTCTTTTCACATATGGTCGAATAATGCCATCTGGTCTAATGAAACGAGGTACACGAAGACGTTTGACTTCATCAGACACTTGAGTAACCCTATATAAAAATATGTAAATAATAACTTATAATTTGTTAACAAATAATTATACACAAAATTGATTTACAGTAACTTTTTAGATTTTACAATTGACAATAAGTTTAAACAAAATTAATTTTTAAATTTATTTCATGGCAATTGAATACTGTAAGTTAAAAATTATTGAATTATTTAAACTAATCAGAATATATCATCATCAGTAGTGCAACAGCCCAATAGTGGACCAAGACTGTCCGCCTACTGGCAGATTTCAAGGCAGGAGATGCTTTCTTTTTATGGGGTAGAGTTGTCAATAATGCGCCTAATACTCTATAGATATATTAGGCTGGGACCTACAGTTTAAAGTGGATTATTTACTATTAGTAAATAAATACAAAAAAGACATCCCAGAATTTTTTTCTTTCCAAAGAGGTAGTTAAATTCTTTAATGATATTATTAATAACTATGCATAAACCTCTTTCTAATTTACATACACATACTATATTAGGCTTCAAATAAAAAAAAATTTTAATTAGTAAACAAATGAAAATCATTGAATTATGATACAGAATCAGAGACATCTGATGTTGTATATTTAAGTTGACAGCATAGAAAATAATAACAGATAAGATACCTTTTGACAGCATCTAACGAACCACTTGCAAAATCCACAACCCCAGCAGTGGGACGTGTTACAACTCCAATTAAACCTTTACCAACACCTTTAAAAAAACCACCAACTCCCCCTTCTCTAGCACCTTCAATAGGTTTTGTAACAATTCCAGTAACGCCATCAAATACACCCTATATAAAAAAGATATACTATATAATATTCATAAATGTAAAATTTTATTATAAAAATCTCATGTTAGAGAAATAGAAAATTGTATACATAATGCAAATGAACCATTGAAATTATTTTAAATAATTAGATCATAGAACTTATAAATTCAAATCACAACTTTTCTTTTGAATTAATTTTAAAGTGTCAATAGATCATATTTTCTATAGTTTAAATTTTTAAAAATAATAATAACAAACAAAAGAAAAGCATATATCTACAAACAATAGTAAATGCCATTGATTATATATATTTTTGTTTATTAAAGTAACGAAATTAATATTACTCAAAAGCAATGCTCATTGTCATGCTCAATATAGCAATGCTCATTATAAAAAAAATATATTTAAAATTTTACATACCATTACCAATCCTTTTCCACTCTGCGCTATGCCATGAGTAAAATCTTGAGGTCTTCGACTAATATTTTGGCGACGTTTTTTCTGATAATCTTTGTCAAGAGTTAAAGCAGCAATACCTTTACCTAATGTACCAGTGATTCTTGATGCTGCCCCAGCAGCTCCACCTATTGATATTTAGTATTTAATAATATGACTAATATAGTAAGCAAAAAAGAAATTAGTGTTTAAATCTGATGAATTTTAATAGTAAATATCTTTAATTATAAAAGTCAATACAAATTATTTTTCTTATTATCCCATTTTTGTCAATTAAAATTATTTGAATATTTTGATATAAAATAGTTTTATTTTTACAAGAGAGTATTTTCTGATTACAATATGTTTTAAGATACCAGATCCATATGTACACACACAAGTTCAGATGAAAGTTAGTCAAAATAAATATATATTACCAATTGCATGTCCAAATAGTGATTTTACTCCCAAAGCAAGACCTTCGGCAAATTCTTCAGGACCTTGAATTGCACCTTGAAATGGTTCATAAAATAAATCAGAAACACCTTCTCCTAATCCCATAAGAAGACCAACAGGATTACCAATAACATCCAAACCAAGCACTAGCATATAAAGTTGTTTGACTGCCTAAAAATTTGCAATTTAAAATTAGCCATACACCACTATTTACAAAATACATAAAATGCAAATTTATTTCATTTTCTACAAGCAATTAACCTGAATAACTTATATTACAGCATCTAAAAAATATTTAAAATGAAATAACCCAACTAAAACAATAATGCATAAGGGAGTAATAAATGATTATATTTTATATATTTTAAATGTAAAATTAAAAATACTTCCTATTTTCAAATGGGTGTATAAATTCTTTCAAATTAAATTAAATATGATGAAATAAATGTAATAAAAAACATCCATATTATGGCTTTAATCCAAAATAAAATATAAGTATTTTTACAACAAAATCTATTCTTAACTCCTTTTTAAATTTCATTTGCTTATAGTTTTAAATATCCTCTGTAATTATGGAGATTTCTTGCATTAGTATTTGGGTACAGATCCAAAACTCAATCAGGCTAGTCAAATTGTTAATAAGTCAGACTTTCAACATGTTTGACGATACGCCTTCTTCACTTGAAAATGAAGAGTTCTACAAAATTTAGGATATTGGGTTTTTTCTAATTTTCTAAATTTATTTTATTTATTTATTTTAGAAAAAGGTTAAATTTGATTTCCTATTGTTGATGCTGCCTACTCATAGTATATTTTAAACAAGTAATATATATTTGTGATGAGGCATACTGGATTTCTCATAATAAGTTCAATTGACAATAATTATTTAGATTTGTTGATAGATTTGACTATTTGATCGATTACAGCTTTTATTTATTTGTGTTATTTAAAACGAACAAAATCCATGTGACTTCTTATATTAATTATGATGTTACAAATGCTCAAACAATTTTAAATATTCTTATTTTCGCTTTCACAGCAACACCATCTAGCTGCATCTCATTTTTATTTAACATTCACACTGAAAATGAATCATCTTCAATTACAGTTTCAGCAATCAATGGAGGGAAATATCACCCTCCGAGTAATAGGCTGTAAATAAAAAGATTGTTTTTCTTTTCTTTTTCTAATGCAGCTGGCAAATAGATCGTGATCTTTGCCATAAGGGCTGCACCGATGTTACTCACTTTGCATTACCCAGGGCGCATGTAACTTGATGGTAAGCCACGGACGCGAGTAACAATGCCCCCGCAACGTTCTACGATCCTAATAGGACCGGGACCTACGGTTTAAAGTGGATTCCGAACCACTACAACACCCATCGGCAAAGCAAGGATTTGAACCCGATAGCCATTCGGTCCCCAATATATATAAAAAGATTGTAACTTGGTTCAAATGCAATTGAAGATATTTGAAATAATGTGATAAATAAATAATTTTTTTTTTACTGTTAAAATATAAATACAATAAGAAGGAATTACCTGGCTAACATAATGAGATGTTGCTTCAGATACCAGTTGATTCTGAGACATGAAAACATATCTTCTTTCAAAATAATCTAGCCTACAAACAAAAACAATAATAAGAACGAATACAGGAGGTTGTAATAAACAATAAATGAACTTTATTTCAATAATTACTTGAAAATAACATCTTGGATTTCTGTAAGAGTAACACCAACACTTTGTAAAAGTAAATTCAAAAAGTCAGAATGAATTGGTGTAGGTTTGTTGGAATCACTACTACCACCTGTCATAGAAAAACTTATGTGGACCTGAAATAAAATTTATTAAAATGAGTAAGCTGTTAAAATTTATAAGAATACAAATTTCTGAAATAATGTAAATACCTTTAAAGGCGAAAAATGTAAATTATCAAAATAATTTTGTTTTTCTTGAGAAGAATATACAGCAGCCACATCTTTCAGAGTGGACATCGCCGATGTTTTATCAAGAGCTAATATTTTCACCTTTAAAATACACATAAAAACATTTATACATATACTTTTAAAATTATGAAACAAAAACATCTTATTAACAAAACATAATTTTTTTTACAAACCAAATGTAATAAAAAGAATTATAAAATTTATTATGAATATAGAAAACAGAATTAAATATAAATAAATTTTCAAACCACAAAAATCTCAAATTTTTATAAATTCACAAAATATCATAGTAGTAATAAATTCTAATTACTAAAAAAATATACACTTATTTGTAAATTCACCAATATTAAAATCTGTATTACTAAAATTTCAAAAGCAATAATTAAAATTGGATATAAAATATTACATATATACTTACATGATCAACTTCTGGAGCTTCATCAGCAGTAAAAAATAAAAGAATTGAGTTTATGAAGCCTTGATCTAATTTGATATGGAATTCTTGTATCAATATTTTGCAATATCTGAAAAAATTACATGAAATAATTGAAAATATTAAAACTAAATAAAATATACCTTTTAATTTGGCTAGACTAGACTTACTTAAATTGAGGAACAGCACTATGTTCTGCTTTGCGAAGCATTACACTTAATTCTGTAAATGGCTTGGGCTCTATAAAAATATAATTATGAAAATCACTTCAAATTTTGATAAGTGCAAATGAAAGATAAATCTAATTTTAACTTAGTTATAAAAATTTGTATATTTTAGAATGGCCATGGTTTACACAATCAAGTTCAGATGATTGGCTAGACTATTGCATAAAAGTTGTGTCATAATGGCTTCAAAAGAAGTTAAGGGTTGTTTATCTAACTATAGTCGCATAAAATGTAAACATTTTTTCATCAATTGACTCTGCGGTTGTAAAGCTTTCACACATATCAACTAGTTAACCTAAGATAGAATTCTAGAAAAGTATTCTAATCTCTTTCCAGCATAATATAACTCCATGCAGTAACATTATATAAATATTTGTAACATTGTATAAATGTGAATTTGCTATAGTCATGATAAATAGAAATAAGTTAAATGTACAGAATAGCGAAAATTTTCATTTAAATAAATGGATTTCAGTTAAACCATCAAAAAAGGTTGAAAAAAGAAGTATTGCTAATAATTTTAATTGATTTATTAATAATAATTAACTAATTTAAATTCATATTAAACAATATTATTGAATAAAATCCCTATCTATTATTGAATGGAATATTAAATATACACACATTTTTTACTGTTTTATCATTCAGTCATTTTATTTAAATAATTGTTTTCTTTCCTTCTATTCATTTTCTAACAGTATTTTAATTGATTTTCAGATATTTACCAAACAAGTATTAATAATGCATTTTTGACAAGGTACCTCTTGGAATAATACATTGCTATTTTCTAAAATTTAGTTGAATAGTTTGTGCATGCACAATTTCCTTTTCTCACACTATCTAACTGTTTACATGTGCAGACACACACATATATATAACAAAACTAATAATAATAATCATCATACCTGTTTCAGCAGCAACTGATTTTGGTGGAGCTACTGGAGCTAAAACTACCGGAAAGACACAGTCCATCAACTGATTATCAATCTTAAGAGAAAATATATAATAATACAGTTAAAAAAAGTTTGAAGAAAAGCTAAAATAACTTACAAAAAGAGAAAAATGAAGTTTCAGTGTACATACTTGCAATCTATTGATTCTTGCATGAAGTTGAAGCTGATGTGGTGATGTTTTGTACTGTACCCAAAGACCATATACATAAGTTCTCCTAAGGCATCTGATAACAGGTTTAAGCATCATCATATTTTCAAAGTCCACCTAAAATTAATAACAAATTTTGTTGTGGAAACATAAATAATATATATATACATATAGATATATATATATGTCCCCGCCAAATAGTGGGGATTTGGCATGGAATCCAGTGCCACATGCTCAGTTCTCATTATTATATTTTCGGATTCCAGACATGTTAAATTAGCAATCAAAGGTTCATTTGAAAGGCATTGGTGAGATGTAATTAAATATAACAATAAAAGCATTTAAATGAAATTTATTTGTGTGAAATCTTTGGTGAATTTTATAATGTTGGTTTATAAGCAATGAAGGTGTAAGTATAACTTGAAGAATATTGCAGAATTGTAGAGGGACTAAAGGCAAATTCGAAAGTCACATGCGTATAGACAATGCGAGTAAAGGGACCAGAGAGTCAAAGTTTAGAAGTCTCATCACTCATACTTGACACATGCCTAGTACAAATAACACCTCTGAGACAGGAATATAAGGATGGAGTATATCTTAATTGTAGAAAAGTCTATGGACCTTAACTTCATGAGGGCCAGTGTATTTCAATAAATGTCTACACCATTTATTCATTCTTTTATTTCATCCATCACCCCTCAACTCTCTGTCATGCTTCCTGCAAATATGCAGAAATTATAGTCGGCTTATTTTTTCACAGAATAAGCCAACAACATAAAACTAGAGTATTATATCTCCTTCAGTTTTTTTAAATAATTTTTTTAATAAAAGAATAAATGAAATATTGTTTCTTATAATACACTTGCATATTAGCTAAAAATTAATGAGGAAAACTACAAATAATTTCCTTATTAATAAATTTAAAGGTTAATGCAAGATTGCAAAATTCTGTTTTATACATTTTTATGAATTAAAAAGTTGAAAATCTAATCAATATACATAAAAATATTATTTTCCCAAACAAAAAAAAAAATATTCAGTAAAAACTACTCATTAAAAAATTGAAGCCAAGATATGTATATTATAATCTAGAAATATACATTATATCAAACAAGCCATGTTGCAGTTTAATATAAATTTAAAAAGTAGCCAAGAATAATAATTAATTTTTCTATTTTTAAGGAAAAATATGCTTACCTCTACTCTACCGTTGAGTTGCACAATGGGTTTGGCCTTCTTGCCAACTTTTACTTCATTATGATATCTTTGATAAGCAATTTCAATAATTTCTCCTTCTTTTACGCTTAATGGCTTGAAACGTTTACTTTTCTTTTTCCTGCCTTCCCAAATTACTCCAGTACTATTAAATAAAAACATTACTCAGTAGGTTATTTAGAAAAAAATTAATGCACATTTATTTTTTTATTTTACTAAATCTAAAAATGAAGAATTTTAAAAAAATAATAAATAGCTAATATTACCTTGTCATTCCAATATACAATATTTCAGCTTTAGTATCATTGTTTACCAAAGATATTCCAACACCTTGTAGAGAAAGAGTGATTTCTTGTTCTATTCGCTCCAATTCTCCAGCCTATTGTAGAAAGTTATAATTTTTTAAAGCAATTTTATGCAAAAACATAGATGTTAATAATATATAGAAAATAATACTATAATTATAGTCTTATTTAATAATAATAATCAGTTTTAAAAATTTTATAATAGCTGAATTGAAAATTGATTTCTTTTAATTTTAGATTTCCCAATGAAATTTTAGAAAATTTGTTTTAAAAATCTGTTAACTACTTTATTACTTTATTTACTTTTTTTATCAACTTTATACAAATATTATTAGTTATACTAAAGTTCATTAATATAATTTAAAAATAAAATCTTTAGTTCTTACTTCTTGAGCAGCAGTAGCTGCAGCAAGATCATCAGTAAACATCAAGACTCGCTGCATACCATCTAAAAACGATACCCAATATACTTTCAAATCTTCCTTTAAAGATACTTCACCAATTCCATCCTAAAATAAGAATATATATATATATTAGTTGAAACAATAATTTATTATTATATTACAAACAAAAATAATTTATTCATAATTAATAGAAGATTTTATCATGTGAAGTGATTTGCGGGATAGATAGATAATCTTGTTCTCTAAGAGTCTTTTAGGTAGTATTTTTCTTTTCTTATTTGTTTAATACTAGTCTTCAATTTAGGTAAACAACCTATTACTTTATTTTGTTATTTGTAATCTTTAAAACCTTTTTTTACTGTGTCATGTGTGTTGTTACTTGTGCTGTATCTTTTCTGTCACAAAGGTATGGAGATTTATGAGCAATAGAAATACTTCAAATTTAGCTATTCCAATATTAGTAACCATAAATTCAGATGCCCAGAATATTTCAATCATGATTCATGAGACAATAAATTTTTCTTTGTTAAATAATGATAATGCTAGGCATGCTTATCTTTAATTTCTACATAACCCATAGCCACATCCATTGTGTGCGAGTAAGGCAGCAATTTATATTCTATGTTTATACAAGCATAATGGAAGAACCACCTAACTATTTCCACATCACATATTGAAAACCCAATAGATGATAAAAAATATTTGTCAACAAAACATTAACATCCCTAGCATCACTAGGACAAATAAAACCCCACTGCCCAATATTATAATTAAAGACAAGAAGAAATCTTAAGCAAAAAAATTGGGATTCAATATCTTACAAGATTCTCATAACATTGTTTCATATTCAATGAAAATCATACTCTATAGATTCAGTTTAATTATCTCTACAATAAGTTCATACTATAATGATTTCGTAACTATGGAGTACATATTATTTTAGTACAAACAATATAAGAACAGTTTTAGCTATACAATATTATGTTTCTCTTATTTTTTTTTTTTTTTTTATCTAACTCATGAGTTGTATTATAAAACTCGTAATATTGCGCTTCCTGTTCCATGTTCAATAAAATATGAAATCTATTTGCTATGTCCTGTTTTTATTTTCCATTCCCCATTTTTTATTCAAACCCTGGTCTTCACTATTTTTTTCCACGTTTTCTCTTATTATTCTAACAATTAATTAGATATTTTTATTCATCGAGATCATTGAGAGTAGACGATTAAATTTTAGGAGCTTTTTGTTTTCTTTGTTCTTTTTCCTTGTAGCTATAATTTTTCAATCGAAAAAATTTCAAAAGTTATAAATTAATATTTTTTTAAAAATATTTATTAAAAAATTGTACTGAAGCAAGACCAATTTTTAAGTAGATAATAGATTAATGATACACTTATATATTATGCTAAATTATGTAGTATGTTATGTATTATTATGCAATATGCATCTATTTGCAATAATTTAGCAATATCTTACTTAGAAATTATATAATGCATATTTGAAATTCATACATCAAGAAGAAACATATGGTGTTAAAAAAATTTCATTTTGAAATTTGTAAATGCTATTAGTTCATAAGTTTTAGCTTTTAAGATATTAAAGTTCAATTATTTATTATCATTACCAAAAAAAAGGAATAGAACTACCTTTACTAAATCATGTTCTCCATTCACATTTCCAGATTTCCAACATAAGATTCTTTTTTCAAGAGGATTTTGCCAGGCATATAATAAACATGTACCAGGAGCAATTTTGACTTCATCAGATACATTACTAAAAGTAAAACTATTTTTTTAAATTGAAATTCAGTACAGCTAAAAAGAATGTTTATTTTCTATAAACAATCACTTAATTTTACATTTAACACCTCTTTTAAGACAACATTAGTTATGTTTGAATGTAATAATATATAACCATAAATCACTTTTGTGCAGCAATATTTTATTTTTATTTTTAAATTCTTTTGGTTGTAATAAATAGAGTGAGATAGACAATTTCATGTAGATTAATAGAGGAGATTTTATAATGCAATTGATTAAGTTTAATGCAACCTATTTTTTAATTAATAAAACCTTATTATCAACTTGCTATCCAAATAGAAAATTAAAAATCAATTTTCATGGAAGAATCAAAATTTTGGATTGAAAAACTCACATCCACATATTAAATAAAAAAAAAAAAAAAAAAGAACATTATTAAATTCCCTTTACAGTTAGAGAAAATGTCTAAGTAAATTTAATAAATATAATGTAATTAATATTTTTAAAACACATTTGATAATTATAAAATGGACAAAAGCACTTAGTCAAACACTGTAAAAAGCTTTGAAAAATAATACCATTGATGGAAAGCGAGAGAAATATCTTCTAGGTTATTAACTAAGAGAGCAGCAGCATGGCCTGGTAAGTAATCTTCAAAAGTAATGATAATAGATGACTGGGCAACTTGACAATCAACCATAATTCCACCTTCCTAAAAAAGAGAAAAAATATAAAATATTTTAAATATGCATATACATAAATATAAATTTAAATTTATATATATATGTGTGTGTGTGTGTCTGATGTAAATATTAATAACAATCAATGGTTTAAGACCTTTTATAATTCATGTTTTAGCATCATTTATGATTTTTAAATCACATGTATATTACTTTATATGATGCTTGATTTAATTAAATGGAATGGATATAATTAATATAAGTTCAAAAACTTTTACTTTCCAGTTCATTTAAAAATTTAATTTATGTTTATTTTAAGATTAATTTTTTTAAGTCATAAATAATAGTGAAAATTGATTTTTAGAAACATTCACAACATTTGAAAAATGTTGCTTAATACAACTATTTAAAATAAATTTATTTTAATGACTTTTATAGAAGGATAAAAAAAAAGCCAATAATAACAAAAAAGCTCATTTTTAAATATATATATAATTTAAATTGTTGTAATATTTATCTAAGAAAAGTTAATGATCATTTGTTTCTATTACCTGCTAAGTTTGTTCCTCTTAATATAATTAGATAGGTAAATTATTAGATTTTCTTATATATAATATATATTTTTTACAGTCCACGGTATTAATCTTTTTATAGATTATTTTTAGCTTATATATTTTTGGCATTATACCAAATGTAAGTAAAACATATTTTTTGACATAAACTTATGTGCATAAATTAAAATACTTTATTAGTAATTAGTAACAATTTTTATTATTAATTAATAATAATTTAATTTCAAGTTCAAATTTGATGAAAATCTAACAAACTTTATGAATGAAAAAAACAGACTTTATAATTTAATAACACCAAAAGTACAAATTTATTAAAAGAATAAGCATTCCATGCAAAAGTGTAGGTAAAATTTACAAGAATAAAATATGAATTTAATGGCCTTTTATTGCAGATAATTATGTTAGATTATTGAAGAATTCCCCGCCCCCTCAAAAAAGCAGTATTTAATAGACGATCCCTTAAAAATATATTCTTTCTTTTGTTAAAAATATATAAGTCAATATCATTTATAAACTTAAAAAATGCAATTAATTTCAATAAAATTTGAATTAGTCATTTTTCACAAAAATGAAACACCTCCCGAGTAATAAATTTTAAGAATTACATAAATAGACATGAAAGGATTTAAATTATTATTATTACATTACCTTTGTTTTCAAACTCAAAAGAGTGTGATGAATCTCCTTAAATGAGAATGGCATGGTTTGTGTTTCATCATCTACATATCTAGCAACCATTTCAGCTTTATCTGTATCTCTCGGCCAAAATCTACCACACTGTACAAATAAAAATCAAGCAATTTAAAACATAATTACTCAAAATTTTAGTAAATTTTGAGTATTCTCATAAAATCAGGATGAAATATCCATTTAGAACAGGACTAAATGAGCAGATTACAGTTTGACAAATATAAAATTATTTTTTAAGTTAGTCAATAGAAATACAAAAGATAAAACAATACTGAATGCATGCAAAATAAAAGATACAAAAAATTGTTTTATTAAATAAAATTTAAAAAACATTCTACAGAGGATCTTAAACAATAAGCATTAAGAATAAATTCAAATGAGCATTTTTAATAGCTTCTTTTAAAGAACAGTCAACTTCTAATTTTCATAACAATCCAAAAAAAAAAAGCATTAAATAATCAGATAATAAAAGCTGCACAAACATGCATATAGCTCTAAAAAAACATAGCAGTACATTTTTTAAAATTCTTTAAACATTTAATAGTATGTAAATTTCTTTAAAAGCAGAATGTTATAAATGAATCGATACCTATTTTTTGTCTTTAAAATTATCATAATTTTAAAACATTATATAAAGGAACAAACATTCTTAACATAATAACTTAAATATTTATTACAAGAATGTATAAATTTTAATGAACACGAAATTCTTTTCGTTTTTATTAATATATGCAAGAAAAATAATAATAATGAATCTTCAAAAATACTGTCATAGATTTTTGTAAAGTTAGTTAAATTTAAGATTTAAAAAAATTATATTACCGAGAGAATTTTAAACTTTTAAACCGACTTAAACTATCCCAGTATAGCATTTGCTGGTATACAGTAGAACCTCTGTAAGTCGAACTTCAACTTAAAACTTATATTATGTACTACAATAAAAAATCAAAATCATTCGAAATAACCTTAAAATTGAAAATATTATGTATTAAAAAACTCAGTTATTTATTATTATTTATTTATTTATTTTTTTGCTTTAGACAAATCGATCGTTCTCTATCTATAGCATTATCTAAGCTATAAAAAGATCAGAAAATTCTTTTTCTTCCGAGTTGCTATTTCATAAAATTGGTTATTCTATTTACTATATACTCATACATTGTTTTCTAAGAAACAACGACGTGCATTGTCGGCAAATCCTTAAAGTCCGTAACTTATTTTTCTTCAAGCTATAGAGGTAATTAGTTTCAAATGATCGAGTTGTGAAAGTTGTAAAAAAGATTGTAAAATCAAACATTGTTAATGTTCGAGAACAGAGGATCAATTTTTTTTTTTCAAGTTACAGAGGGAAAATATATACCAAAATGGCTTGTGGGGATTGACCAATTATTTCGACTTATAGTGGGTTGAAATTTCGAGTAATAGAGGTTTTGGGGCTTGAAGGGAAGGTAACAAAAAAAAATTTTCGAGTTGTGGAGGTTTTTTACTTATCGAGGTTCTACTGTAATAATGATAATAAGTGTAAGTAAAATAAAATTAAAAATTAAAAGCAAAATACTAGTACAGTATTTTAAAAAAAAAAAGACTTAACAGGTCTCTATAAAAATAAGCTTTTAAGTTATTTTCATTTTTATGATAATTAAGAAAACCCCAAGGAAAATTTACTTTCCTGAAATGAAATACATTTTAATTAAAAGCTAAAATAATAATAATAATAATAATAATAATAAATAAATGAAAAGTCAAGACACAACAGATAATTATTTATCTAGAGCTCCTTTCATGCATGAATAAAGAGCAATTTAAGTGAAAATGTTTAAGCTACAATATTATTAAAAAGAAATAACTGAAAATCTTGTTTTACTAATATAGCCTTTACTTAGTCACAAAATTTTGACTGATAAAAAAGAAGCTGACAATGCTCCTGCAGAGTAAAATATGAAAGGGAAAGTTTCTAATTTTTGAAAACTAGATAAATAGTCATAATTTTACATTTATATAAAATTTAAATCAATCTTAAAATATTGTTAGACCAATCAAAAACAATTTCAGATTCCTGCATTACCAGACATTATTTGGATATAAAAAATCATTTCTTACAAAATTACCTTAATATACATGCTAAATTTAAATGAAAAAGTTTATTAAAAACATATCAGACACAAATAAAATAATAAAGCATTACAAGATACAAAAAAAAATCCAGCAATATTTAAATATTTATATAATTAAGTAATTTTTTTTATTGTATTGAATTGTTTTTAAAATCCTAAAATATAAAAATCTTATCTAGTTATTACATTGATTTTAAATTAAGTAAAATTTAGTAAAAAAAAAGTCGTATCTAATTTTTTGACTAAAAGTTTTCATTAAACAATTAAAGTTTGGATTGTATATTAATAATTTAATACTACTGCCATATAATTTTGATATCAAGACTAACTTACCAATATCAACACACAAAAATAACTTTAAATAACAAAAAACTAAAATTTATTCACATATTGATATATTCTAAAAAAAATTTCAAATATTTCCAATTATTATCAAAATAAACATTACCTTTATTCTAAGTTACATTTAATGAATAACATAAGTTATATGTTAGCTAAAGATAGTAAGAACTTTCAAAAAAAAGAAACATCAGGCAAAAATAAGTTATTCAAGCATAGCATATTAAAAATTAAACAAACTACAATTCAATGTTAATAATTTCATTCTATTCAGTATAACATCTGCTGCAGAAACAAATTTGTTGTCATAGTTTGCTCTATTCTATATAATATAATTTAATGCAAAATGGTTAAATATATTTCTAAATAGTTGTGTGAAAACAACTTAACAATATCACATAACCCTTAAAAGAAAATTTGCATTTTTTAATGTGAAACTTTTTTGCAATTTAAAACAGCAGTAGAGTAATTCCTATGTTAGATCGCAATTTAAAATTAAATCATACTGAATGAGCAAATTATTAAGTTTCAAAGTGCTCACAGTTCACTGAATATTATTAAAAAACTTTCAAAGGGCATACATGCTGTTACAGTCAAACTGTTAAAAAAAAACGGTTACGCAAGCATCTAATAAAGTAGCCTGTTAAGGAAGCATGTGATGACTTTGGAGTTTGCCAAACTTATAAATGCAATCATAAAAAAGGTTTTCTTTACATACATTTTCTTTGGTTTCTGATGAAGAACCTGAAGAAATTCCCTGTTGGTTAAAAGCATGGGATTTTATTTCGTTCAAATTAATAACACTAATATCACAAGGTGTATATTGCTACAGAAATAATACAAATTTATGAAATAAAAATAATACTTCTGTATTATACTATATAAAAATCAACAAATCTACTTTATTTAAGTAAAAAATTTATTACAAAAATAGTAAAAAAAATACACATTACATTAAACTAAGAACTAGAGAACTTAAAATTAAACAATATATATAATAATTACTAATTTAACATATAATAATTATTCTTTTTTAGAAAATAACGTTAAGTAGTTAAATATATATATAAAAATAATTAGAGAAATAACAATAAATACTTAAATTAATGATAATTTTAATAAAGTTAAGCTCATTATATCATAAATTATTTTAAAAACAAATTATATAATTATTATTATCTTCTAAAGAAGAAAAAAATTTGTCACCAAGGAGGGTTTTTGATATTTTTTTTTTTAATTAGAGATAAATCTTTTTTTTTTTTTTTGGAAGAAAACCTATGTCAGGAAGGTAAGAAATTTACTTATTCTGTACTTTCTATCAGTTTATGACCTTCAGTATTTTAGTAACCTTTTTGAAATCAATATTATACACATACTTGTAGACTTTCTGTCCTGCTTGCTTATCCCTCAACTTTCAAAAGATTTTAAAGCATTTTTTTTTATTTGTATACACTAGTCACTTGTGAAAAGTATATAGAACACTGCCATCCTTTTACATAAGTTTTATCCTTTTTACAAAAATACAAAAAAAAAATTGAAAATTTCTATGCTTCAGCTGAAAATTAAACAGTGTTTTCAGAAATTCTGAAGTTTTATGTATTCGTAAAAAATGAAACTTGTATCAACATTTTATACATTTTTAAAAATTTCTTTCTTTCTTCAAATCTGAAATTCCATGGAATTTTCAAATTTTTAAGTCATCAAACATAAATTATGTTCTTCCATATTAGCATCTAGATACATTTCTTTTGAATTTTTAATTATTATTTTCAGTTTTTCATTTTCAATCTTTATTAATAAACCTTTAATAAATGCATTTTTTACTATAATTTTGATTATAATATTTGGATTAAAATTCCTCTTAAAATTTAAATTTCTAAACTATTAATTTATGGCATTGTAGGCATTTACACACCTGCATAAGCTATAACCATAAATATAATGTTAATAGGAAGTAAAACAAAAGTTAAAATGTGAGATTACAAAGTATGAAATAAACATTACAAATTATAAACTGGAAAAAATTGTAATATGTAAACATTATGCATGTAAAAGTACCTAGAGATCCTACCACAAATATAACAAATATGTAATTGTTATAAAAAGTAATTAAAAAACAGAAAGTGTAAAATAAGAAAAGCACTTGAACTAAATGAACTTAAACAGATAAGATTGTAGGTTATTTTAATCCTGAAAAATTGCTTGCAATATTCCCAGAAAATTATATATGCCCATTCCACCAAATGCTGTCACCTCCAAGAGGATATACCAAAGAAATATACAAAAGCTCAAGTACGATCTAAACAATATTTTCCAATCAAAATATCTTTTAGACAACCAAGCATAAAAAGCTGCAGAGAAATGTGAAAGAAAACTGCAACAGCAAACACCATACAAAATACATATATAACAATAACCAAAATTTTTTTAACAATTTTTGAATTCAACCATTAGTTTCTTAATCAGTGTAGAAAATCAAAAACATATAGATGTCTAAGTTTTAATTATATTGCATTATATATTTAAAAAAAACACATTCAATATTGTAATATGTTTAGATTTAAAATAGTGTCTAAATATAATTATTTATACTTCAACATGATAGATTATTTATTTTTACACTTCATTCAAATAGCCTTTCTATATAAAAAAAAAAAACCAAATAATATACATAAAATATAGAATTCTTTAACCTATTAATTAATTTTTTTATTTATTGAAAATGATAACTTTTCAAAATTCCAGAATGCAATCATTAAATGGAACTCACAGTTGTAATAATATATTCAAAACCAAATTATAACATTAAACAAAATCAACACAAAATCATCAGAGAAAAATAATACTTGAAAATTAAAATAAGTTTAAGATATCTTCTCATGAATATAAAAATCTTTTAACATAAAAATATTTGTGTGATTTATTCATCATTTGAAATGTAAAAAAAAAAAAAGCAACACCCAGGAGGGGAAAGCAAGCTTTTATTTTAAAACATACATTTTTTTTACGTAATTTACTTT
Source organism: Caerostris extrusa (assembly GCA_021605095.1). NCBI lineage: Eukaryota > Metazoa > Arthropoda > Arachnida > Araneae > Araneidae > Caerostris > Caerostris extrusa. The sequence goes on from BPLR01002466.1 coordinate 26,471, forward strand.
GAAATTTTGGGTCATATATGCTAATTTAAAATAAAACACACACAAAATGAAATAGTAACCGATTGAAAAATATCATTAAAATAATATGTTTCAACAGAAATATCTATAAAAACTTTTTTAAATGTCATTTTGTATAAAAAAAGATTGATAATTTAAATATAATTGTCAATAAATCTTTTTAATAAATTTGAAAAATGCAAAATAAATTAAAATTAAAAATAGAATATATTATCCATATAAAAACTCAATTAATTATACTTAAACATACTTCATTAACATTTTTTAAAACTAGTTTGTTAAATTTTTTGAAATGAATATTTTAAAAAAACTGTAACTTTTCATTTAAATAAAGAAATTAAGTTCAAGTAATTCAAGTAAAGAAATTTAATAACTGTAATTAAATAAATTTCATCAATTTATAATTTGTCCATTTTGCTTAATTTATTTTAAAAACATATTTCTGTGAAATTAATAATCTATCAATAGATTTTTATTACTAGGAGTAATAAATAAATTAAGAAGTCAATAAGTAACTGTATAACAGAAACCTTATTAAAAAATAAAATATAAAGCATCAAGTATAGAAATTTATACAATAAAAGTGCAAAAAATTTTTATAACATATGAAAACAAAACAATATATATCACAATTTAAAAATTTAATAATATGTATATTAGTGAAATTCAACAATTTTTACTTTGCTTAATTTATAATATAATCAATAAATATTTATTCCTAAAAATAGAACTATATAGAAAAAAATTTATTTACCTCAGTACTTGGAATTTTTATCCAACCTTCTGGGAATTTACTTCCTTTACTTCAATTTCTTTCTATAAAATAATGTAACAAACATAATATAACTAATTACTCAAATAAATAAGCTTTTAAAATAGAAAACTGTATTTGATAACTTAAGTAAAAATAGGTCATTTTATGAATTATTTTTATAACCTGCTAATTTTTACAAAAAATAAATTATTCATATATTAATAATCACACTTATAATTTTTATATATTATAATCCAAATAGTTCAAATAGTGCAAAAAATTTACAAAAAAAAAAAAAAAATATCCTCTTGGTAAAAATGAAAATATCATCATAAACTGCAGTATTAATAGAATAGAATAGTAAATATCAAATTTATTTCACTTGTTTAAATTCCATTGAAACCAAATTTATTATCTTAATTAAATTTTGCACATAAATAAACAATGGTCTTCACATATGAAATGTGAAAACTTAAATAAATTCTTAATAATTTATATAAAAACCATGTTTTAAGGATCTTACTTCACAGTTGTTTACAAGAAGATAATAAGGAGTAAAAATAATCATTTTAGTTAATCCTGCTTGACTAAGCTTTATTTGGACTCCTATCTGTAAAAGAGAAAAGAAAATGAAACTTTTTTTTATAATATGAAAACAAACCAATTTCTAGAAAAGATATTTTACTCAAAACAAGGTATTGTTTTGTGTTTATTGCTGCTAACCAAAACTGCAAGCGTTTCTAAACATATGATCATTACACTTAAAATAACCAAATTTATTACAAACTATCTCATTATAAGAATTAATTATTTAAGAAATTTAGAGAATTTTGATTTAAAAATTCATTTCTACAAACATAAAAAAAAATCAGCAGGCTATATATATAATCTGACTAACTTGGGACTTGAATAATTGCTTTGAAAAAAACGAAAAGAAAGATAATGAAGGGCAATAATTAAAGGCAATGCAGAATTATTACTTTTTTTTTTTTACATAGACTCAACAGTCTAAACTATTAAATATATGTACTAATATATCTTGCAAATGTCCGAAATTTACCAGATGTTATGAAATGAAGAGGATACACACAAAAAAAAGATTTTATAAATTTTTTGACTTAAAAATATATTAATGTAATTACTATATTAAGCATTTTGCAACTGAATGGCAATTATAGAAGTTAGATAAAAATTACATCAAAAATTTTGAATATTAGTAATTAAAAAAAAATTTAAATAACAATTAAAACCATGTAATTACATTTATTTAAATAACAAATTTGTCTTTTACTGCTTAACTATCCTCTCTCTAATTCCACACATATAATTAGCTCAAATAGTATATTATATATATATATATAACAAGTGTAATGAAACAAAAATTACATACAATGCAGTGTCGCAAATGCTTTCTGAAGCAAATTTAGATACACTTTAAGATAATATAAAAACAAGTTAGAATCAATAAAAAACATTTTATTAATAGTTCATTTATGCATAAATTACACAAACATGCACTATATTGCTAAGAGCTATTCAAATTTTTGCCAGCCAAGGTACCTGTTTTGCATGACAGTAGAAATCATTCATATACCAAGAACTCGTTTGTTCTCAAGCTACATTTGATCTGCTTTTGACTCCTTGCAATTAGTAGTGCCATACATATGAAGTACATAAACAAGTTCTCGATAAGTGAAATATCACATATTACTAGTGAGAAACTCACAGATCGACTGAAGTATGACTTTTTATAACAACCACCTATAGTACCACTAAATGGAGTTTGTGACTATGTGATTTTTTTTTCTTATATCTGATTTGTAATTCCATTTGGTACAATTTTTAAAAAAAATCAACTTAAATAATAATGTTCTAAAGAATCGTTTGACTTATTAGGAACTTTTCATAGATATTTTTTATATACTAAAAATATACCAATATATGTCAATTTTTCATAAAACATGCAATGCAAAAAATGCTTTTACATACTTGTTTTGCTTTTTAAATTTTCAAAAACTTGAGTTAATATTAAGACAATTAATATTTTTCTAATATTTTGAATATACAACATTACTATAAATTATTAACCAATTTATAACAAAGACTATAAATTATTAAACTATTATTAATTAGAGTGTAGAAAATTTGCTTTATAGCTCACCCCATAAGTTCGACCACCTTTAGTTTTTAGCAATCACAGTTCCAGAACTACCTACAGCATCTAATGAGAATTTATCTGACCATTCTGAATCACCAATTTTCAAAGAAGCCTTCAAAATAAATAAATAAAAATTTTTATAAAAAGTAGTTCATTTTTCTATTTATTATTAAGAAAAAAATCTTTAATTTCTAAAGTTAAGCTGTCTTACCTTTTTCTTTGCAAAAAAGGCTTTAGCTTTAAATGAAAATAAGACTGGATTTATTTCAGGTGGATGGTATATAATATTATCATCTTCCCCCTATAAAATATAAATTTTTCTTAATTTTTTTAAAAAGAATTATTACATAAAAATTATATTATATTTAAAACTGTAGATCTTATTTAATATTAAAATATTTATCAGACTACTTTTATAAAATTTTAATACAGTAAAATAGATATAATTGCTCATACTAAAAGAAAGGTATTGAATCAAAAATATATACAAAACAGCAGTTTTATAGTGCGACAAGTTATTATCAGAAAAATGTTAAACATAATTATAACAGTTAAAATAAAAAAAAAATTTTAATGTTGTAGGCATAATTCAAAATTTATACTTAATTACAAAAACAGAATACAAGCTTTATATATTAGTATCACAAATGATGCACAGAACAAAAACAAGACAAATTCCAAATCAAGCAAATAAACAGAATTTTAAAAAAGAATCAGTGATTGATATTATTGGTGAAAATGAGAATTTAATTTTCATTAGTTTTATTTATGCTTTGGAGAACTTCAAACATTTTGAAAAAAAATTAATTGGCAAATTTACAAAAAGTTAAATACACTCATGTCCATAAATTAAGGATAATGAAGTTCAGGCAAAGAAAGAGACAGAAGCAAAACACATTTGACTTATTTGTAAAGTCTATTTATTAAACAAAAGGTAAAGAGCAAAAAGATGCTATATGTTTGACATAATTAATAAAAATTGCGATTTTTACTCCTGGAGCAAATTTAAAAAAAAACCTTTTACAAAAAACAGTATAACATGGTTAGTATGATGGTTAATATGGAATATTTCTCCCGGACGATGCAATACAGGCCTTACAACGCCCAGGCATGCTGAGTATCAAATTATCAATTTGATCTTGGGGAATATTACACCACTCATCAAGCAATGCCCTCCGAAGTTCCGGTTGACAGGTGGGAGGGGGTTGACGGGCTGCAATTCGCCGGCCAAGCATATCCCACACATGCTCTATTGGATTCAAGTCCGGTAAGTATGCGGGCCAATCCATACGGGTGATATATTCCAATTGAAGGCATTCGTCTACAATGTTTGCACGGTGAGGACGGACGTTGTCATCCATAAACAGAAATTCAGCAACCATGGCGCCCCCGAAACAAATGTACATGTTGTTCCAGAATGACATCCCGATAGATGTGGCCTGTCATCGTTACACTCTGGACATGCAGGTCAGTTCTGGAACCAAGAATAATTCCTCCCCAAACGAGCCATCCTGCACCACCGTAACGGTGTCGTTCAATGGTGTTATCTTGGTGGTAACGGGTACCTGGCGCTCTCCATATGAAAGTCCGGCGAGAATCAGACTGCAAACTAAACCTGGACTCGTCGGAAAACATCACACAAGACCACTGTTGCGGTGTCCACAATGCATGCTCTCTACTCCAGGTTAATCGCAGGTGACAGTGAGTTGCGGTAAGTGGAACACATCTGACAGGCCTACGAGGATATAGACCAATGTGCCCTAAGCGGCTGTACACGGTCTGCCTTGAAACTGTCGTACCGGTAGCTGAAGAGAGCTGACGAGACAGGTCTGATGCTGTGATCCGTCTGTTTCTTTTGGCAGTAACTGCTAAATACCGGTCCTGATTGGCGTTGTAACTCGGGGGCGACCTGTGCTGTAACATCTACTCACATTACCATCATCTTGGAATCGTTGCCAAAGCCTGGAGATGACACTCTGGGCAATTCAAGTTCCTCGTATACTTCCAGCTGGGTACGTCCACATTCCAGTCGTCCGATAATTCTACCACGTAAAAAATCATCCAAATGCTTCCTTTGTGCCATAACTATGCGGTTATTGCACTGAAAGGCTTTTAAAGCGCTTGTGAACAATTTTATTTCTTTGCCACCATTCCTTATATACCCCTGTCTTACACTCTCGTCATTGTGACGTACTATCCGAGCTATCTGGTGGTTTCCTGTAATTTGCATATTCTTCTTCAAGATGTGTGTGATAATTCTACAGGTGAAATTTTTATTTTAGAGTTCAATTTCTGTGTGATTCTGAATTATCCTTAATTTATGGACATGAGTATGATATTATTATAGACATAATTTACTTAACAAAAATGTTATGAAATATGTTGTTTCAATTAGGATACTTTATTAATTAGCATGACTTAGGGGAAAAAACTACTATACAAAATTAAAAAAAACTCATTGAAACGACAATTGTTCATAAAATAAACCATATAATATTGTTATTTTATATCTCTAGTAGATCAGCAATAAATAAATAATATATAACTCTGACTAATATAAACATTATATATAATTATATTATATATTTATAAAATTATTATTCTATGTATCTCTATTATTATACGTATAAAATGATTTTCACAATTTTCTGAGAAATTATTTAAAACAATACAAATATTTTTCTTTTTTTTTTTTTACTTTTAACATACAAGATTTTTTATTATGCAAAAAAAATTTCAATAATAATAATTAATGAATAAATAAATAAAATACACTATGAAATTGAAAATAATTAAGTTTTTCTATTAATTTTCTAAACAATATCGCTTAATTTGTAGGTTAATACAACTATTAATAGTTTTAAAAAGTCATTCTTAATCACTTCATCAAGTTAACTCAAAATTTTGTGGAAACAAATTCTATAAAAGGAATTTCAAAAATTTTTTTCCTAATAAGAAATAAGTCAGATAATTAAAAATTAAACTACTATTATAATAATAAAAGTCCATACATAATTTTTGTTCAATTTATTCAGAAAAATTCTCTAAATTGGAACAAATTGCACGATTTTCCCAAACATTTTCACTAATTTCTGAGAAATTAATTAAAACAATAAAAATAATTTTTTACAAGATTTTCATTATATCAAAGTACGACAGACATCCTGTTAACTATAAAGTCCTTAAATTTTTGTATATGCTACCACCTTCACATCAAGATAATATATATATTCACACATTTTATATTATTTGTGAATATTTTCCTCAAATTTTTTTATCATGATTTTATTAATATTTGTAACATCACTGTTAGTGATTATTCGATAAAAAATGAAATTAAATATTCAAAACTGAACCAATAAGAAAAAAAAATTGGTTAAACGCTACAAATTTCAAAAACTTTTAAATATATTACAACTAATATATTTATTGCAACACCTTTCAACCCTCTAAAATAAATAAAATTACAATTTGCACATGACAAAGGAAGATAATAAATCACTACTTTAAAAATTTTGATAGTTAAACAATTTCAAAAGAGATAAATGCATGTGTATTTATATAATACACTATAATATGTATAATATCTTGTGCCTTATGTAAAGTATAGAGTCACATGTTAAATTATTATTAAACACCAATTTTATATTTAAATCTGTAGTTAAAACAAACAAACATAATGTACTTATTTGAAGAGTAAAATTCAAATTTGCATTATTTCTTTGATATGTTTGGTATTTCATCTCACATAACAAAAAATAAAATTTAAGAGGCATTATGATTTTCTTTTTTCTTTTAGTATAAACCACAGAAAAATAAGATAATTTAATTTTAGTATTGGATAATATATAATTTGGTACAAATGCTAAATTTAAGAAATGCAATCATTTTTTTTTTTTTTTTTGACAAGATAAAAAAAAAAAACACAGAAAACATTCTAGTTTAATGATTTAAGCTAGAATGCTAATTTCACTTTTATATAATTAAATTTAAAATGAAAATAAATTATGGTGCCATTCCCATGATATCTTTTTTTTTTTAACAAGTTAAAAAACAAAGTTTATCGATAAATATGATGATAAACAAACGTTTAATGATAAATATGATGTTTTTAATATTAAATCATAAAATTATTTTAGTTATAGAATAAAATTAAAATAATTTTATATTTAGTTTAAATATTAAACTATTTCTAAGATAATAAAATAATTTAGGAAAAACAGAAAATTTTCTGCACTGTAAAATGGATTTTTTTTTTTACATAAGACACATTAGAGCTGAAAAATTTCGATCTAAGTGAAAATATTAATATAATAGTAAAAGTGAAGTAAATATAAGCTGATGTCTAAAAGTGCAAATCTGTAAAATCATTGTCTAACTCACAGTAGATAAGGACTGTGTTGAAGATCAGAATCCTCATTATCTGACCAATTGGACAGCTTGTATAGAACAGTTAAATATACATTAATTTCATTCAAAACAAATAAAATTTAGAGTAGTACAAACCATAGAAAAAAATGTGCATTAAAGAAATTTAACTTAATAATAATTATAAAAAAATCTAAAAATCTTTTTTTAATAAATAAGAAATGAAAAAAAAACCTCTATTTTTATCACTTTGAAGCAGCAAGAGCTCATGCATTATAGAAGATATATCTATTTTTATCATACAAAAGCAATAACATTTGACAACTACACTTTTCAATAATCTCCAACTTTTTGGTTTAATAAACAAATAAATTTTATTTTTAACGAAGAATAAAACTATGTTGAATTTCATTGAATTTTATAGATCGTTCCTAGAATCATTAAGCAATTTAGACGAGGCATCCCAAATTTTTGAATCAATTAAGAAACAGTAATCAAACATATCAATAAAAAATTAGTATCTATAAATATTATGTCAAGTATTATAAATATTATGTCAAGTAAATATTTTGGCAAGAAAATGTCAAGTAAGTATTCCAGAAAAATAAAATGTCCCCTTCTGCTCCTTTGATCATTTTTGATTAATAAATAATCAATGAAAACATACCTCAGAAATCGTTGACAAAACAAACATTCACTTAAATGTACATTATATCAAATATAATATTAAAAAATAAATAAATTTATATTTTATAATTATTTTTGTTTAATAAATTATTAATTATTATTATAATTAATGGCTTCAATACTTTAGAAATATATTTTTAAAGCCCTTTAAAATTTATTTTTTAACTAAGAAGTATACAAGTAAACTAATATTTATAAACAAAAGTTACTTGTAAATATTATAAATAAAAAAAAATTAAAAATTACATGAAAATGGACCAAAACAAATTGAATAATAAATTTAATATGAAATTATTACAATAGAACAAAATAATTGTGTCCAGAAAAGCATTTAAATAGAAAATGTTAGTGCTGTATGTTGATCAACATAGATATTCATTTCAAAAATAAATTAGTTTTTAATTCTGAAATGCTCAAATTTATTATAGGAATTTTAAGAAAAAAATTTTCATCCTTTATACATTTGAAAATATTAATTTTCTTTTTCACAAATGAAAAGGCTCTTTAAAACATCAAAAATTGTTTAATAACAGATAAAATTCATTTTATTAAAATAGGGTTACAATCAGATACATTACGATTTTGGTATGAATCAGATATGTATACATCATACATTATTATACATCAGTATTTTATTTTAGACTATTTTAAAAAAATAGTCTGAAATCAAATTTTTTGTCATGCTAAAAGTTATTTTAAATCTTTCTTAAAGAACCATATGATAATAAGTAATAAATAAATAATAATCTAGTATGCATAAGTAATATTTTATTAACATAAAAAATATCATATTTTGTTGTTTGAATAATAAGAACCCAAAGAATTGTTGCAAGTCCTACTCATAAATTAATCAAATGTTGCATATAGTTGTCCTGATATAAACTACATCTTAATTGCCACCTTGCTTACTTTTTACACATCACAATATCTCAAAAATAAATAATGTAATTTAACAAATTGTGGAAAACAAAATACTTTAAAATTACATAAAATGTTTTTTAACATTTTTGTTATCGTACATAATTTTACAATAAATGATTTGGTTTGATTACATTTACTAAAAACTACTTGCAATTTAAAAGCAATTTGTAAAAAAAAAAAAAAAAAACATGATTATGAAAACTCACGAACATCCATTTTTTAATCTAATGTCTACTTCATTGTAGTAAATAGTAATACTTCATCGTAGTAAATTGCATATACTTCATAACTGACTCAAAAGATTTTATCAGTACACAATAAAATTTTCCACATATTAGATATATATATATATATAATTAATATTAATTATATATCTATATATTAAATATATATATATATATAATTAATACAATTTTTTTTTTTTTTCATTACACATTTTTTTTTTTCACCATAGCGATTAAGTTCAATCATTTACGCATCCTATATTTCATTCATCCAGTATTCAGTTTTACAAAAATATTTTTTTAGCTAAAACTATATTTTCAATATCTAATAATTGATTGTTGATTTTCTTTTCATTTTATGAAGGCAGTTAAAAACTCAAATGCACATCACATAATATGCAACTCTACTGTACAACATATGTAAATTAAGCAAAAAACAGATGAATAAAATAGATGATATATGAATAGATGAATTAAATAGATGATAGAATTAAAAATTAAATATAAAAAAAATAATTTAAACTGAAAATACACCATATAATTAATACTTTTTTTTTTTATCATTTTACATGACAGCCCTATCATTATATGCAATTATAACTATAGGATCATATAAAATCTAAATTCTAATTAAAAATATTTTTTTTAAATCTAACCATAGTTTTACGATAAGACAAATATATAAACCCTTATGAAGCAAATAATTTTACATGTCAGGTAACAATTTTCCTTCTTCTCAATCATATATGTATGTGCTTAAATCAAGCAATGTACAAGACATGTATATTTTAAATGATTTGATTTATTATGATACTTTTTATTTTCAGTAAATGAAACAATGAAAAATGAATGGAATCAATTAGTAATGGTATTTTTTTTTTACATGATATGCAAAATTAAAAGTTTATGCAAATAGATTTTCATACTTTCTATAATCAGCTGTTCTCTTCTCATTCTTTCCCATTTGCCTACCCAAGCAAAAAAAAATTGTTGTTCTAGTATTTTATGCAGAGTATACATAAATTTTTTTTTTTATTAAAATCAATTAAGCAAAAAAAAAAAAAAAAATCAAGCCATGTTAGAGTAAGTGCAAATCAACAAATTATTTTTAAGGCAATCACAATAGAATCATAGAAGTTCTGAAATGGTAATATAATTACATTCAACAATTCAAGGCAAGAAAGTTAGTGATACATCAAATTAGCATTAGCAATTTAAAGATAAAACACACACACACACATACCTTTCTTTAAATAATTTATACAAAATTTTATACTTCGGTTTTATTCAATTAATTTCCATATACATGAAATGAATATCTATAATGATCAAAATGAACCATTCTTAAAATATTTTTCAAATGAAATAATTTCTTTTCAAACATAACATTAAAGATTGAAATATCTAAATTTTAAACAAAAAAAAAAAAATAGAAAATTTTAAACTTAAGTTATATTTTGATATTATCCAGAAAATTAAAAATTTAACTTTAAAAACTTAAAATATTTTTTAAAAACTATTAACTAATTTTCAATTTTGAGAAGTATTAATTTATTATTAATTAAATCCAACAAAGTTTTTATAATATTTTAAAACAGCAAAAATTAGTTCAATATTTCTTTTAATATAAAAATAATGGTGATGTATGTAATTAATTCACTCATAAAAGCAATTAGTTAAAAAATTATCAATTAGTGATTGTGATAAGATAAAAGTGGATGCACTATACAAAAAAAAATTAGTAATAGTAAATGAAGGCAAAGAAGTTTATGAGTCATAGAATATTAATTTTAGTAAATGTTAATAAGCATGCCAAATTCTTTTTATTATAGAAAATTTTTTGCAAGTATTTAAGTATTAAGTATATTTTCCCCAATTACAGCAATCCATAAGCAAAAGTAAAGTATAGCAGTAAAAACATGCAAAATTTAAAATTTTAAAAGTCACCTTGCGATTCTTTCCCTCAAATTTCTCGAACCCCTTCTTTGAGCGCTGCGCAGAGAAAGAAAATCAAAGTAACAACTACTCAAAACATCATTTGCAACCTCAAGAGTAATTTTTAAAAATCAAGTAAAAAAGCACTGTAAAAAAATACAACACCCTTCATCCATACAAAATAAGTTCAACATAACTATAGGTAAAGAACATTATGAAATAACTTGTCAGCACATTGTACATGAAAAATTGAAAATACAAAAGCAATATGAACAAACAAAAAAAAATGCATAGCAGAAGATATAAAACAAAAAATTGAGATTTAATTGCTACAAGCAACAATGTTTATAACTCATTGAATATTTATATTAAATATAAAATTACGGAAAATTTAAAAAATTCCGTATTATTATGTCATAAATAGAACTGAATAACTATTTTATTACCTATTTATAACTAAACAAATTTATTTTTATATTAATAAAATGAGCAATTAATAAATATAGCAACACTATTTTTAGTCAATAAAATGCTAATAAACATAACTCTCAATTTAAAATGATCCACAAAAATTAAATCTGAATATCTAGCTAAGGAAATTCAAAAATAATTTTACTAATGCAAAAATTATACGCACAGCAACCATAACACTAACAAATAACTTCCCATACATCCTTTAATTACAAATTTACAAGTTACAATAGTCACTGAAAATTCATTCAAAACAAATAAAGTAATACTATTCTCTAAAAAATTAAGTATACAACATTTAATAAAGGGTTTTTAAACACAAATAACATAAAAACATGAGTACAAATCTAAAATTTTATTTCCTAAGGGTTGTCTAAAAAAATCTGTATATTTATTATTTTTCTATAAATATATAAAATATTTTACAAATAAAAAGAGATTTCTATATTTTGTTAATAATTCCTTACAAGATTAAGATAATAATAATTTTCAAATTTTTTTTTTTTAAACAAAAATTCATTTTTTTTTTTTTTTTTTTTTTTAGAATTTTACCAACCACTAAACAGCTAACTAAAATATAAAAGTATTCTAAAAATAATTTTTAATGTAAACAACAATCAACTTTATTAATAAAAAATATAGTTATTACTGTAATTAATAAAAAAATGTTACATCAAAGTCATCAACAAAATTACGAACTGGTTTTTATGCTAAAATAAACAAAATATCAATTCATAATTTAAATATCTAAAATTTTTCATATATTACAAATAGTTCATTAAAACTTTTTTTAACTTGGCAATTTTAAATTTCCTTACTATTTGTAGCTTTCATATAAAATTATATTTGTGAATTTCTCAACAGATATATGTATCTTCAAATTGCTTATGCATTTTAAATTAATTCTATTAGTAACAAAAAATAATAAGCTTTAGATTTACATTATATATTATATAAAATTAAAAATCATTTTTAATAATTAAAAAGTATATTTTCATATTTCAAATTCATAAAGATTTAATGTTTAGGTAAATTATATCATCTTTTAACTGATATTTTCATTTTCTAGTTATTAACATTACAAAGAATTTTAAATAATAATGCACTATGCTTATTATTTCCTCAATAATTTGATAAAAAGAATTCTTGTATGTTGATCAGTTGTACTCAAACTTTAATCATATTAAATCACAATAATTAGTTTTAACATTAAAATGTTATACATTAAATTGTTTTTATTTTTATTTTTATGGCTACAAATTCATTTATATTAAAATCTTAAAAGATTAAATTCTTGCTGTAGTATATTTTTATAGATGATGTTTTCCTTTAAAAAAAAAAAATTACAAGTACATAAAATTTCTTTAAAATTCATTCATATTTTTTAGCTAAATCAAATATAGCAAATATAGATATATAGAATCCAATAATAGAATATCACTTAATATTGCATTATTTTTAAAAATTTAATTTTTTTTTTTTTTTTAAAATTAATAATTCTAGAAATTTATAAAAATACAATTTTTTTATAAAATGATGAAAACTTACTCTGTAAATTAACTGCATACCAGTTTTGTTAACCATACAAAATGGAGAATAAAGTTGCATTACATATGAACCTTTAACCTTTTGAGTGTGCATTCCCAACTCCTGAAAATTCAAATCATTTTCTTTTACAATAAAAAATGCATACAAATAGATTAAAATTATATTATTGTTTAAACAATATTGAAATTAAACAGTACACAAATTTTATAAAAAAAAAAAAAAATATATTAAATTTCATTATTGCTATTCAAAACAATTAAAGCAATTATTTTTTATCAATGAACTGTTTTAATACACAACATGTAAAGCAAAAAATAACTTTTTTCTTTAAGATATAAAAATTACTTAAATAATCTTTGAAGATTACTTATATTCAAAAACCTCTAGAACACAAAAGAAAAGTCTCATAAAATATAGATTATAGATTTACAATTTTAGAATGAAAGACTTAATATATATATTATTTAGCATACCAAATAAATTGTTTTATCGCTAGTAACTGATTCAAAGGGCCAAATACTCAGCTCATCCATTTCTTTTTTCAATACTTTGAAGCATGTCCAATTTCTGTCAAGTAATTGTTTAACTAGATGAAGAAATTTACTCATTATGGTTATAAGCATTCATAAAATAAAAACTGTGTTATGAAAATTATACAAATAACTTATAAATCAAATATAAAATTTATTATTTTTGCACAGTAAATTTTAACCAGAGAAAAGTTATTGAATATTAAAAGTCGGAGTGAATATTTATAAATTTTTATTCTTTACTTTGTTACTAATATAATATTAAATTGTTTCTTAATAGGTACAGTGAGAAAAAAAAAAGAAACATTAATAACTTTTGTAATTATCGTTAAAACAAATGGTATTTATCAGAAGATTCCACTCATATTAATGGAACCGCTGTTTCAATTCAAAAAGATTGCAATTTCCAGTAAGATTAGCATTCAGCATTGCTATAAATATAGCAGAAAAGACAAACATTGAAATATTGTACTTTGGAATATTGTAATTTTTAAAAATCATGTTTTTCTCATGGTCAGTTACATGTAGGTCACTCTAAAGTAGGAAACAAAATAATTTATATATCTATTTACCAAATAATAACAGGACAAATGTAGTTCATATGCAAGTTTTGTAATAGATTCAGTTAAGTATGAAATAAAGTGGAAGCAAAATTAAATAAAACACAGTTTTTTTTTACACTAAATAAAATACAACTGTATTGAGAATATGATGATTTAATTTAGCTTTAAAATTTCTGTATTTAAAGAATCATTTTTTTATTCACATCCTATAGTAGCTAATCCGTGCAAAGCGAATTTGTCCGAGCAAAGCAAGGGTAGATCTAGCTAGTAAAATAATTTAAAAAGATGATGTGAGCTTACTTAATAAACAAGAAGTGTAAAAAAATAGAGAGAATGTTTTTTGTGTTTGAATCACACAGTTATGTTACTATCCATTGAGTGTGTATGTGTGTTTTTTATTTGGAGACTATATTATTTTACACTGTGTTTGATGCAATATTAGTATAATCCATTTTGACACTTAAAGATTATGTCAATCTTGGAGATGTGGAACATTTTTTTTATAAGCAACAAATACTGTAGATTAAAAAGGCAAACTGTTGTAGGCAAAAAATTGTAGACAACATGAGAAACTGTAGATTAAAACTTCACCTTTAATTTTCGAATTAAAATCTTTATTTTTATTTTATTATTTACATATAAATAGTTTAACATAATTAAGATAGTTTTAACATAAGATAATTTAGGATTTTTAGTTTTATCATGGGATATTTTTTTCTTTCTACATACTTTTTTTCTATTAGTTATTGTGGACAAAATTTAACTTTAATAGCTGATATGTTGCTGACTATTAATACATTTCAGTTGAATTCACAATTTGCATGACTGAAGCTAATGGATGTAAAATGGAAAAAATCTTTTTACCAAGTAGTTCATGTTTTGACAAAAATTACCCTATAGGAAAACTTTTTTTTTTTTTTTTTTGTAAATCTGATGGGAGAAATTATGAAATTTTGGAGTTGTTTTGATTGCTAGAATCTCCTTTTCTTGGGACATAAACCTCTTCACCCAGTAAACACATATTAGAAAACAATAAAATAAAATGCACCAAACAAAAATCAAACAATAATAAATATTTGCAAAGCTAAAGTATTATATTAATTAAATCATAAATATTAATAATGTACATAATATGAGTAAAAATAGCAGCAGAAAAGGAGAAAAAAATAATATAAGATTGAAAGAAAATATTATGTAATTACCTCAGATATTACCCATTAATTCCCATACAGATTAAATAAGATGAAATAATAAGAAATTTTCATTTTTGAATAAAAACAAATACAATGAATGCATAAAAAAATCATTTTTAAAACAAGATATATAAAAATTGATAAAGTAACATACAATTATTAATTTCTATGCCAAAAATTAACAGTTAATACTTATTTTAATTTTTAAGCCAAAAATTAAGCAGTTAATACTTACTCTAATTTCTATGCCAATTTTTTCTAAATCTACAGCCCATAAATCATTGCTTTCACCTTCAGCTAATTTATAATCTTCATTAATGCCCTAGAAAATTTACATTTGATTAGTTTACTCAACAATGCATTGTTAAATTAAACAATTTAAAATTGTTTAATTATGAATTAAAAATATGACAATAAATGACAAATATATTACCTGAATTGAATAATTAATCGGATATAAAAGAAGATTTCTTAGAACGACAGTGGGATTTAAATTTAACTTATACAAAGAACTGGCCATAGTTTTGCGACTCGTTTCTTCATAGTAAATACGTTCAGCCTCCTGCAACCTAGAGATTACAACTAATAAATTTACAGAAATAATACAGATATATAATAACAGTAACAAAAAAAGACTTTTTTTTCTTACAGAAATATAAAATGGTTTGCCAACTCCTTTTTTTATCCTTACAGTGCACAATTTTTTGTGTTGATGGATCATCTGTTAAATCTCTCCATACAAAAGGAGGTAGAGAAAGTGTATACCTATAAAGAATGTACAGATATTGCAATGTATTTATTATTGATATGAATTTCTTTGTATTAATATAAGAAAGTTATATTCTTTAAAAAAAATTTAATTTTTTTATATCCAAATAAACATATCAATAATTTAAAAGCATAATATTTAGAAGAAACATCTTAACTCATTTCATTATTATTCTTACTAAATTAACTGTCATAAATAAAACATTTATTTAATCTATAAACTTTTCTTTAGTTTAAATAGTTCTATATCATTTGAATCAAAATAAGAACATTTAATATGTTTTAAAAACAAAACTATAAAAACTACTAAAAGAACTACAGATGCATTTTAATAAGATGAGAGGTAGATACAGAATATATGAAAAAAAATTAGTGGTATTACGAAACATCTAGATGCTTGGGTTTGAAAAATAGTTCACTAGTTGACGTATAAACAGCATGTAGAGGAATATATTCCATTTTATTAGGCTCAGCACAGCAACACCATTCCAATTCATTCAGAGAAGGTTTCATAAAATAAATATCAATAGGCACAGAAAATGATTATGAACCTAAAAGAGAAATACTTTTATCAGGAAAAGAAAAATTCTTAATATAATAAATGTTCAAAAGATATTTTGAATATACAAGTAAAAACATAATTTAAAATGATTACAAAAATAGCTAATCCAAAAATACAAACACAAATGCAATAATTTCATTAATTTTTTCAAAATTCTGCAACTAAAATGCAGTTAATTAAGAGAACTACTAACTGGAGAAGATTGATACTCATTATATCGAAGAAAGTTAGTTGATGGAGGATTCAGAAGCTACTAAGAAAATTATAGTTTGGTAGAATTTAGCATTGCTAATAGATTGATTGTCCTGTATTGCCTATTGTTATCTCAAATGTTTGAATCCTCATATTAATGTTGCGTATTGCAACTTGATATACTTTAGTAGCTAAAGAAAACTATTCCAAAACAGTTAGAAAATGTCCTAAATTTAATAAGTTGTGGCAGAATGAATAGTGTCTCTAAAGCTCACAAGGATAAGAAAAGAGCATTTTATGAGATATTCCTCATTCGAAATTTCATTGCACTTCCAACAATCAAAAGCTCTACCCCACCAAATACGATGCCATAGTCAACAGACTTCTTGATAACGATATGACAGTAGCATTCAGGGTCAAATTTTCTCCAAGAAAATGTGGCAAAAGGTTAAAAAAATACTTGCTATAACCATTGATAATCATTCTGTAGATATCTTAGAATACAATGAATAGATCGTACCACATTCAAAAGATATATCCAATGTGCTAGGTGAACATTTTGCTAAACATCCAACAGCATATCACATCCACAACACTTTCTTCGATGTAGACGAAAGGGAGGAGTCAAAATTTTTTAAATTTTCATTCTTGTGTGTTTGATATGATATAGTTTTACATTTTATGTACTACAACAAGCTTTGGTAAAAATATAGACCACATTGAATTCCTCAGCTAATGATAAATCATTTAAATTTTAAATCATAGATTATTCTTTTATTATTTAATAGGAGGGAACTTTTACCAATACAATGGACTACAGCTAAAAGAAAACATTTTCAAAATAAAAGAAAATGGATACATTTTCGCAAATAAATTTTCAAAATAAAAGAAAACATTTTAAAATTATAAATTCACTATCACACATTTTGATATGAAAGCATTTTTAAAAGAGTGAATATAATAACTCTGCTAAGATGATTCATTATCATCAGTGATAAACTTGTATTTCAAATAACTTTTGTACTTTTTAATACGCTTATAATTCTATCCAGAAAGATTTTTAACAAGCCTTTAGTTGTTATCTTAAAAATTTGGATTCCCTTTCCTGGGATCTTTCTATCTAAAAGAGGGTTATCAGAAAATAAATCATATCTCACGCAAATAACAAAATGATCAATAAAATAAAAAGCACAAGTTTAACCTTTGTTAAAGGGCTTTCCTATCCACTAGCCCTTTAATATGTTACAGAAACTTTTTATGATTTAACAATGATCAATTATATACATTATATATACTGTTTTATAACAAAAACACTAAAAACGTTGTTCAACAGGAGTTGACTGATAAAAGATCTTATTATCCATAATTAAAACATATGCATTATTATGAATTAAAGCCAACATCTTAATTTTTTACACCACAAATTATAATGGATTAAGTATAAATTAGTTATAAAAATAGATATGTCACTAATACATAATATAACAAATAAGAAACGTTTATTATTTTTTTTTTTTACAAATTACTAAAAAAAAAAATACTTACTTGCAGAATAGAATGAAACGTTATAAATTTAGACCCATATAGAGAGAGTATAGACATGACAAATCCCCCATCTATTTCCAGGATATGTAACACGGGGTAGTTGAAAAAGCGTTTATCAGTGCATGCAACTGATATTCTCCTTTCAACAATCATATCTTCTTCATTTATCTGTAATAAATAATGAAAAATTATAATATTTAAAGAAAAAAATTTATAATAAGCAAACCAATAGTTAATAGACTTTAATATTTAACATTTTCTTAACTGTATACATAAAATGACAAGCAATAAAAAGTGAAAATTCAGTTTTTTATAGTACTACATTCTTTTTTTCAAGGAATTTTTGACATCAAATAAATTATATGTTGCACTTCCCTTAGTAAATAATATCAAGTTTTTAAAAAATTATTTTCAGGAATAAATATTTTTTTGTAAAAAAATTTCTAAAAATACATTTTAATGATAAATTTTTTACATTACTAACTAATAATCTTATAAAATTTTATTATTATCTCAAAACAATATTCATTCCTCATAAATGCATAAAATGTTGAAATGAATTCCCAGTGATTTCAAAGAGAGAAAAAAACAATTTATTTTCTAATGTAAAAAAAAAAGATCAATATTGATGGGAAATGTGAGAAAGTAAAAATATATTAATAGATTTTAAAAATAATTATACAACAGAAAGAAAGTTTTCCCCCTACTTATATATATATATATTTCAAAACAAAATCTTAAAGTAATTTTCTTTGCTGATTATATTTATATTCATGTATTAGATGAAAGGTAAGCACAAAACACATAATAAAAAAATATATAAGGCCATAAAAATTTGTAAAAATAAAATCTATTTAACATAATACATGACTTATATTATAAATTTAATTTGCTTATTAAAATAATATAAGTCTTAATTTTAAAAAAACTTTAAATAAATTAATCTAAAATATATATTGTATGTAATTCGATTTGATACACAATTTTTATGTTTCAATTATATTAGTAATACCCTAAATTCTATTATTTAATACTAAAATTTGAAGAAAGTATATAAAATAAAATTTAAAATATTTAAACTAATTATAATTTAAGAAACAGATTAAATGTTAAAAAAAAATCATAGGTAATTTAGTTTAAAAGCAAATATACTGAATGAATGCTTGATTAACCTACAAATTTAAGAAGAAATTAAATTATAACAAATATCATAAGAGTAACAACTGAAGATTTAGTAAAAACAAAAGCAAGATGAAGATTATTAGACAAATATAATTTAATTTTTGATAAGACTGAAAGATTAATTTGTTAAAGATAAATTTGTTATTAATCAAAATTAATTTAAAATGACAAAAAATATTTTTAAAATACAACATTTTAAAGATTTATATCAGAAGTATTTTTTAAAACTTTAATTTTGTCAGTTGTGTACAGTGTGTCCCAAAATTCAAGCAAAAATTTGAGTTCTGTGCCATTTGTGTGATAAAGTGTTTCATGAAAATAAAAAGACTGAATGACAACTGATAGTTCAGGGTTATTAAAAAATGGAGTGCTATGCAAAAGAACAATGTGTTTTCATTGTTGAGTAATATTTTTTAAAAATAATGAAGGTTTGTCAGTTACAGTTTGAAATTTTCATAGAAAATATGGCTATAATAGTGATTTAAGTTTATCAACTGTAAAGAGATTCATTTAAAAAAACTCAGGAAGACTGGATCATTAGCGATGTTAGAAACTCTGGCAACATTAATGAATTGTTCAGCATAACCATCGAAGCAGTTTGCAAGTGTTACTGAGAGACCAAGAGTATCAATTCAGCCCTGTACGTTTCAAGCAGCTCTCTATAATTAATTCTCAAGAAAGTTTTACATCTTCATGGCTACAAAATTCAACTACTCACGAACTGAAGCTTTACTGGATCATGCACAGTGTAGAGTGAATGAATTATAGAACAAGTGGATGTTGATTTTTCGAACAAAATCGTTTTCAGCGATGTGGCTCATTTTCATCTTGATGGCTTCATTAATTGTCAAACTTGTCGCATTTGGGGTTCAAAAAAATCCAAAAGTAATTATTGAGAAATGGATCCACATGTAATTAACCGTTTTGTAGATCAGAATCCAGTAGTAATGTGCACAGCTAGCAAGTAGGGACGGCTGAGGTTCGAAACCCCCTAAAAGCCCTCCAGGAAAGCACTGTCCTCCTAACACTATCGATGGCTCTGTTCGAGACATGCACGAGGCTCATCGATGTTGCACCCTCACCTTTCTAACTGGTAGAAGGCTACATAGTTCTAGCACGGGGAGATGGAGAAAATAACTGGTCGCCCATGCGATTTAGCTGTTGGATTTCTTCCTTTAAAGTTTTATGAAGTTTAACATTTATATCAATGAGACCATGAACATCCACATTTTGAAAAAGAAAATTAAGTGCTGTATCAAAAAGTCACATTTATGCAAAGTCCCGAAAAATTTTGATAAAATAGTGCATAGGTGCCAACAAAGCCATGGTGGCCATTTACCCAATATTCTACTCCATACATAACCCAATACTGAATACTTTATGAATCAATAAAAACTCATAACTTTTAATTAAACTGCGTTTCTATCAAAATTACTTGTGTGAATTTCGGACACCCTTTATAAAAATACCAAACACAAAATTAATATTTATTAATTCAACAATTAATGAAGTATTTTCATAAATACCATTATATTGAAGTATGTTTCATCTTTAGCATCTTGTTTTTCAAAACAGATAGTCGATTGGAAGCAGAATTGCTGGCAACAGAATATGTTAAATGTAGAGAAGGGCATCCTGATTCAAGCTTTACACAGCTGTAATCTTTGTTTTCATCCAGAATCTAATATATAAAAATTATACAAATTTAAAAAAATAGTTAAATTTTTAAATACAATTTGAGGTTCATAATCACACAAATTTTATTTTAAAAATAGTTCAAAAACCTGACCTGAAAATTCCATTACTCAAAATTATATTTATTGGAACACCAAGATAATTATTAACATGAAAAGGAGCATATGGCTCAGGTGGTTTCTTTCCAACTGCTTTGTTCACTGCTTCTTGAAAAGCCTAAAAAAATTATTAAATTATAAAATTTTATAAGAAATAACAGAAATCATAAAAAAAAAAAAATGCAAGTAACTTTTTTGACGTACCTGCCCAAGATTTGTAAGTACATCCAAGCATGTCTGCTAACAGTCAATTCCAAGACATCTTGAGCAACAACATGAATTGACATTTGTGGAGGCTCAAAAACTATTTCATCAGGTTCTTCTTCTTCTGGACTTAGTTCCAATGTATCATGTTCTTTTGATATCTTTAGGACCAAATTAAATAAATTTAACTTTTTAATTTATTGCATTTTTATTTTTATAATATACTAAATTTTTGTTAATTTGAAATTTTTTTTTACCTCCATCATTAATTCCCATGATCTATGGCCTTTGGAGGTTTCAATGGGTTCAATTAAAGGTTCCCTAAACAGCAATCTTTTCATTATAATATGACATTTCAAGACTAAAAGAACTTCCAATGTAAATCTGAAAAAAAAAAAAAAAATTATTTATTCAATTTAATATCATAATATATATAAGACATGATAATACATCATTTTATACAAAAGAGCAATTACATAACTATAGTTATTTAAATTTCCTATAAATAGCTAAAAAGACGAAACCTTATCAAAAATAAAGTTATCAGAAATTACATGAAAAGTAGAAAAATCAATATTCTTAGTTGAACATTTTAGCAGGAAATAATTATATTAATGCTTACATTACTAGCCCAATCACGAATATCAGCTTGAAAGATGATTCCATCAGAAGCATCGAACAGTACGAGTACCAACACCAGCTTCAATTGTTATAATAACTTTTCGCATAGTAAAAGCATCTATAAATAACATTAAAATATATGATCATAATCCCTGTTTATAAAACATAATGAAATAAAAATTATCCAATTTGCACTACATTCCCTGCTCCAATCTATTACAACAATCTTTTACAGAATTACTATTCTGAAATAAATAAAACTTTGCACAATGAAAATTATTAAATTTTATTACTTTTTAACTGAATACTGTATTTTAGAAAATATTATATTTCATTAAGACGTTTACCTCGGTGTTGAAACATGCAATAACATAATGTGAAAAACATTTCCACCAAATTTACTAACATTATGCTTAACATGAATCTTAAACAAAAACTATTATATTGTTTTTTATGCTTAAACGGTTAAATGTCATTTATGAAAAATTAAAAGTCAAATATGAAAATTATTTTTTGTGTCTGTCATAAAGTATTAGACTATTTATTTTTTTAAGGAAAAAAAAACAATTTCATATATACTCTTTTTAGAATAAAATTTTACTCTACACAGTTATCAACTTCCATTGTTGAATCAATATTCTCATAGTTACAATTGTTGAAGACAGCCGAGTCAAATATAATTAAAGACAACTTAGCTACACTAAACATGATTAAAGTGTAAATAAAATGTATGCAAGTATTATTTTACCTCACATCCTTTTCAAAAATACACAGAAGATAATTTCAAATGATAGTTTTTAATAGTTCTTTATGCTTATTAACGAAGTGCAAGTGTGAAATGCACATCCCTATTTTAAAATCTAGTGACCATAAACTTTTCAAAAAAACTCGCACGCAGATATATATATTTGCAACCATGGCTGTAGTTTATAATATTATCAACTAATGCAATAAGTTTTTCAAAACAAGATTAATTAATTTTAGTAAAACAAGATTAATTCAGGGATAATTTCGGATCTAATATCAATTTGTGAGTTGAAATTATTTATTACAATTAAGATTTAATACAGAAAATTATTATATAAAAATTATATATATATATATATATATAATTATATATAATGCTGCACAACACTTTGAAATGAAAAATAAGCAAAGTATGCAATGAAAATTTATTACAAAAAAGTGTATACATACAAAAAGAATTAAATACTCCTTTAAATTTTACCCTCCATTGAGCAAAGACCTCAAAGACTAATAATTCTTTTTAATCACAAAAGAAAAATATAATAGTGGCAATATATTTATCTGTGCACATTAGTGAATAAGATTGAATGCTGCTTTCTTATCATTAAAAAAATTGCATAAAATGTTCTGTTTTTGGTATAAGCTAGTGCTATTTTGTCACAAGTGATGAAATTTTTAATAATGCTGAGTTTGAAAAGTAATAAATAAAAACATTTTTATTTCCTTGAAGTATTAGTTCTTTTTTATAGTCAATCCAAAAATTTGTTATTTTCCATAGTAATTACAAATAATTCTTTGATAATCTCCTCTATCTTTTACTATTACTTTTAAGATAAAAATGCTTACTTTGAGATCTGGATTTAGTTAATAAATTTGCTTTAAGATGCTTAAAATCAGAGCAATATAAACAGCAGTTAAACTTTACAAATTAAATTAGTAAATTATAATTTACGTAAATTTTAAAAATTTAACTTAAGGTAAAAATAATTTTTTAATTAACATATGATAATAGTTTACAAAATGGTGCATTCTTTTAAATAAAAATATTAAAAGCATAAGATGAATTATATGTTTACAAAAAAATTTTCAAAAAACTTTTTTTAGCTTTTATGTAAGATAAAAATATCTACCTGTTGATGTACAGGTGAAGGAAGGTTGTACATGGAATCTTCTTTTTCTTCACTAAATGCTTCTTCTGGCATTAACTGTTTTTAAAAACCAATATTTACCATCTTTTAAGTCCTTTCATTCCACAAATCACTAAAATCTTCTCCTTTTTCTTTCTTCGTTTCACATTCTTCTACTACCTGATGTTCGAATTATTAAAATTTAAAATTTTGGAAATACAGTTATTGTCATTTTATATATTTAAATATTGTTTATACATAATTTTATCTTTATAAATTGAGATAAATTATTTCTAAAATAAATTTTTTAAAAATCTGAAGTAAAATTTTTAACAATACAAAAAAGAAAACACTTATCTGCATAAAATTTTAAATCTTGTAATTGAATAAAAAAATATTGAAACTTTTACTGAACACAATGAATTAAAAACTTTAACAGATAAGACAAAAACATAAATCTAGAAAAAAAAATATACATTTCAAGAAAAATAAATTTTACATAATTGATGGATTAATTCCAAAAACAAATTCTTTGACAAAATGCTTTTACACCATTGTAATTGTGCTTCCTCCTACAAACTAGCAAAGAGCGTCCCCCTGTGACGCGTTCAGAAGAAATGGTTAGTAGGCCTAAAATACCCTGAGAGAAAATACTGCTCAACTATGAGCTTCTGTTAAGAAACATTTAATTTACAGTCTCTCATCCTGAGAGGAAATACATTCAGTGCACTCCAGTGTATTAGTTGGTCTACAGACTCTCACCCAGACAGGAAGCAATTTTCGCACACCTTGTGAGTAATTGAATATCGGGCTTCCAATCCTAGAAGTGGAATCCTTCCAATCTATACTTATATGTCAAATACTTTGAATATTGTCTGTCATTAATTGTATGTGTGTGGTGTTTGTGCTTGTGTAAAGCTGTGAGTTCTCCAACCTGTACCTCAAGTATTTTAACCCGATCACAGACATTACAATCAAGTTGCTCCACCCCACCCCACCCCAACACTAGCACCATCAACTTTGATAAACAGCACAACACATTAAATAAATAACCTAGAACACCTGTTTTAGACACAGATTTGAGACTATATCTAATGATTTACTCTGATCCATAGTAGAAGAAGCTAACAGTAACTTTTGGAAATTCATCATTGAAGATAGCGTTACCAGATGGGTGGAATTTCTCTCTCAAATCAGTTACTGCAAAGAAGTGTGCCATCACACTTGTACAAGAAATATTTCTCAGAAATGGCATCGCTAGATGACTTATAAGAAACAGCTGATCACAATTTAACAGAAATAATTTTGATACACACAATTAACATGCAAAACAAATTGCTAAAAATAAAGTAAAAAGAAAAATTTTACCGGCTCAGATACTATGGAAGATAATATATTTGTCAGAAGATGAACAGTACCAGGAGAAATATGTAAAATAAGATCTCGAAACATAACATCCATATGTTGAGAATGCTCTTAAAAATTTACACTGAATATCTATATCACATGGGCTTAGTATCTAAAAAATAATAGCAAAACATTGGTATTAGTAACAGTATTTATAAATTCTTTTTAAAGCATTAAACATTAAATTCCTTGTCTTTTAAAAACTAAATATATAATAAATATTATAAAATGCATATACATAAATCTACATACAATACATTTATATTCTATAATTAAAAATATTTTTTAATTTTTTAATTAAAAATATTATATTTTAATATTTATATATTTTCTAATTTAATGGCAATTTATAGAAAATCAAAGCACATTTAAAAATAAGAAAAGCAACAACAAAAAAAAAATCACTTCCATTATATAACGCAGGAAAATTTTAGGATATATCAATTATCATACCATTTATATATATATATATATATATATATATATATATATATATATATATATATATATATATATATATATATATATATATATATATATATATATATATATACATATATTTCTACACATTTCTATTAGATGCTTTATAAGTCCTTTCCTTTTAAAAATATAAATTTTTGAGAAAAAAATGTATGTAGTATAATTAAAAGACGACTTTTTGATAACAGACAGTACATAAAATATTAGTTTCTAAAATACACAACTCTTTATTTATGAATTTAACTTTTTATTGAAAATCACACTTTAAAATTAAAATGATTGATCATTTCATTTAAGATGATATTTTTTTACTTATATTATACTGAACAGCAGACTTGTCATTTAATATTATTTTTTTCACACATTTTTAATTATATATTATGTGTGCTCACATAGTAATCCAGTATATTCATGTATGAAAATTAATGTTTAAGCTTTAGTAATGTATACAACTAATATAAGCATTTTATTTATAACATGAAATTTTTCAAATGCAATATATATAAATATTAGCTCTA
>BPLR01002467.1:0-70889 GCA_021605095.1 Caerostris extrusa
CTTCTTCAGATGACTTTCCAACTCTTCCCTACCCAGACCTCTCACCATACTACTTCTTCCAATACTCTGCAGGCTTCCCACGGAAACGCCCTCAATTCCACTCATTCTGCAACAATTTGTTGGGGTACTTTCATATCTTTCTGTTTTAATAAATGCCTTCAAAATCAAATAGTCAATAACATTCAATAGATCGACCAATAATTCTATCTTATGCGTGACATGGAACTCCAATAGTCTTAAAGGAAAAAATTAATGAATTACAAAATTTTATATCTGAAAATAAACCTCATGTAATTGCTCTCCAAGAAACACATCTTCGACCAGGCGATTCCTTCAAAATTCCAAATTATATCATATATCGCTCCGATCGTCTTACCCACAGAGGAGGAAGCACGGCTATCTGCATTCATAAAAATATTAATCATCATCAAATTCATTTTACTACAACCAGCTTTGAAAACTCTGCTATCGTTATTAATCTCAAGAATAACCTAAAAATTACTGTTGCTAGCATTTATCGCCCTCCAATTGGTAGATTCCTTACATAAGAACTTGATAGAATAGCGAACTCCAATCAACAAGTACTTCTACTTGGTGACTTCAATTCCAAGCATCCTGCATGGAATAATGGACGCAGCAACATAAATGGTTCTATTCTCTTCGATTGGACAAATCTTAACGCATTCAATGTTATTGTTTGTTAACCCTGTGATAGTTGAAGTCTCTCATAATTCATTTACGCCCTTCCTCAATAGCATAATCACAACTACCAATTGGAATATTTTTTACTAAAAATTCTCTCTCAAGGCATTCCTGGTAATCCAGTCATCTACAATATTCAAGATATTGACAAAATAATTGATAAATTTAACTATGCTGTTACTTCTCCTATCAACCTTGCTAGCAAATCTAAAGAACTCAGTACACCACACCAAAAACTTCCTACTGAAATCAACTCTTAAAATTGTGGAAAAAACAACATTCGTAAATTATGGCAAGATACCACGTTTCCTCCGTTCAGCAATCCGTCAACAAGCTTCAAAAAGAAATAAAGCAAATGATTCGCAAATTAAAAATGACAGATGGAATGAATTTTTATTAGGCCTAAATCCAGAAGATAATTCTCTCTTCAAAATTAACAAACATTTTAAAAAAAAAAAAAAATATCCCAAAATTCCTCCACTGGTTGATCCACAGATCTTATATTCTCATCTTCTGATAAAGCGAACTCTTTTGCTGAAAAACCTTGAACTCTCCTTTCATGAAAACACTGAACCTTGCGATTATTCTCAAATTGAGCATGTTGAAGATGCAGTAACTTCCTTTCTAGCTGATCATCAAAATTCTCATAACAATATTCTTTTTCTCCATCTGACATAGTTAACTTAATCAAGAATCTCAACATTCGGAAATCTTCTGACTTGACAACATTCCAAATAAAGCATTAATGTGTGTCTCCCCCCTTAATGCCATTACTCATCTTGCAAAAATCTACAACAGCTGTACTAAATATCACTACTTCCCTCCTATCTGGAAAAAAAGCAAATATCATCATGTTCCCTAAACCTGGCCAAGATAGGAAATTTCCTCAAAATTATCGGCCCATCAGTCTCCTTAGCTGTGTAGGAAAACTTTACGAAAAACTCTTAGTGAGACATATTACTTCTTTTTTGCAATAAAATTCCATAATTCCAGCAGAACAATTTGGATTCCGTCAACATCACTCAACTTGTCATCAACTTCTACGTGTCACCAATATCATCACTGAAGGATATAACTATAAATTTTTTAAAGGAGGTGTCTTTCTAGATGTCAAAAAGCTTTCGATCGACTGTCTCACAATGGACTGATCTACAAAAATGATCAAACTTCAATTTCCAACTTGGATCACACTTATCATTACAAATTATCTTAAAAATAGAACCTTTCAAGTTCGACTTCATAATGAATTCTCCGAAATCGGTCGTATTTGTGCTGGTACACCTCAAGGAAGCGTGCTAAGTCCTATTCTCTACAATATCTTTACCTATGACTTTCCTCAGTGCACTAACATTTCCACTTGCCTATTTGCTGACGATTCTGCTGCTCTTACCCAAGGTGCTTCAATTCTTTATGTCATCAATACTCTTCAAAATTTTCTGAATATCCTAGAGGATTGGCTAACTAAATGGCTCATCGCAATTAATGTCTCTAAATCTCAAGCTATCATTTTCCGAAAAGGACACGCCAGACTACCATATATTAATATCTCTTTTTTTGATCAACAAATTGTATGGGCGACTAATATTAAATATCTCGGCTTAATTATAGACAATAATCTTACGTTTCGAGCTCATATTCAAAAAAATCAAAGAAAAAAAATGTTGGAAAAAATTTTATCTCACTCTACCGCTCATTAATAAATTTTCTAAATAAACTATGTCAAACAAACTTCTTCTCTACAAACAAGTTCTCAGGCCTATCCTTACCTATGCTGCCCCAATCTGGGGTCTAGCTGCACAATCTAACAAGAAATCTGTACAAATTATTCAAAACAAACTTCTTCGTATTATCACTGGTGCACCCTGGTTTGTCCGCAACTCTACAATTCATCAAGATTTAAAAATTGATTCTATTGATAACTATATTACTAAACTTTCTAGAAATTTCTTCAATACCATTGCTACTCACCAAAATCCTCTCATCAAGGCACAAACTATATTTTCGCAATTGAATGGAAAATACAAGTATCCTTTCTCTACTTCTAAATGGAATCGAAGCCTCAAACCACCATAATTTCCTGCTCACTTATCGCTTTTTAGATATTTTACTTCAACACATATTTACTGATCATAAATTTCTTGTTACGTTTCCATCACCGGTGATTTAAATTTTTCTTACTTTTTTTTTTTTTTTCTCTCAACTCATAGGATTACTATTATCTATTTATCATGACTTTTCTTTCCTACTGCCGCTGCATTCAGGAACGTTCGCGCTTGCACTCTTCGCGTTCAGGCACTCGACATCTTTATTCAACAATGATGAGGGGAAAAAATCACATACCAATGAGGAGAAACATTAGAAAACAAACCGATTTGAGGGAGAAGAAAAAAACACCTTTAATTGTGACATTTCAACAGAATTGTGACATTTAGAATTAATTTTTAACTGTAACTATATTTGAATGAATTATCCAATCAAATTTAATAATTAAATTCGCCGGTTACCGGTATTTCTTTGTTTGGTTGTATTCAAGTTGAATTTTATTTTTTCATACATATCTTTTATAGCAAAGGTAATTTTGTATTGTTTTATTTAAGTTGGAACAAAGTTGATCTTTTTTCTTGTACAATTTCATATTCGTCAAATATAAGGTAGACCGTGAAATAACATAGGAAACCCCGTATGCAAAGCACGTTTTGTTAGAAGAGCCGGCATCTCGCGCAGTTTTAACTATTTAGCGGTTTTTCTTTGTTCTTACAATATTTTTTTTTTAAGTTCACCCTTATATTTTGTCGATCAAGGTTAGTCGCATTTTTTATATATGTTGTTGGAGGTAATTAGTTATAATTGTACGTTTACAGGTGATGTAAATAAACAAAACCAAAACTAATTTTTTTGTAAAGTAAACAATAGAATTGTAAGCTCATAAAACTGTCACTTTCTTATTAAGACATCAACAGTAGTTTAAATTACTATATAAGAAATTTTGGACTCTTAAATTTAAATATTTATTCTTTAAATTATTTGAGATTTGTGAAGTTTCTTTGTATTATACAATTACGAATTTGTATATGTTTAAATGTTAGGATTTCACTCTGATGTTTCTATTTATTTTATTTTATTACTTGGGCTGCGCGTTATCGTTTGTAACATTTTAGAAATACTACAAAATCAGGACATAAACATCATTAAAACATTTAAGTACTTTTATCTAAAATCTCCCCAAATAAGATAATCTCTAGATCTAATATTTTCGTTAGGCATGATAATTAAGAAAATATCATTAATGCTCGATAATAAGGGGTATATTAATATTTTTCTCGTTATTTTACATTTGGTGCGTTTTTTTTTCATGTTTAATTGATTGAAATGTCTCCTTTTTTTCATTGTTTCACTTTATGTAAAAACGAACATTTTTATTATTGAAAACCTTTGAAAAGTAAGGGAAAATTTTTCTAGAGAAATCAAAGTCTATAATTTATATAATGTGATACCTTATGATCTTAATATATGTAAGGAAACTATTTTAAAAACAAACGTTTTATAAAGGAAAGTTTTATAAAAAAAAATTTAAAAATTGATGTGCAATAAATAAAATGAAACATTACATTTCAATACACAGAAAATAGCAAAAAAAATTATAAAAGGTAAAAGATTGAATAAAATAGGAACTCTGTAGTTTAGATTCTGCTTGTTTTTTTTGGCAATTTTTTTCCTTTCCAGTTTTGCCAGCCCTGTCTTGAACAAGTTTGTTGCTGTGGTTACACTTCACAATTAACTGCAATAAGTATTTTTGTATGCTATTTACAATAGCAAAATGTAAAAAAAAATAATTTTAATGATACATGGTATTTAAAAATTTTTTAACGGTTATTGCTTTTTGCAGATAAACATATTGTAAAATCAGTTTGTCATGGCTTGAGAGTCTGCCCTGGGCTTCATCATAATTCCTTGTTATGGCTTGCCACTATACTTATATAGTATATCAGGGCAGGGGTGAGCCACTTAACTATATACTATAGTTAAGTGGTATATATATATATATAGTATAAGTGGCTCCCCCTGCATTGATCTTTTACTAATATCACAGTCACGTATAAGTGTTCCATTTGCATGTTCCTTGCAATTCATGCTAAGTAATTGGAACAGCAATTGAATAAATACTTAAAAAATAATTCATTTTCTATACAATATGTTGGCTTTACACACAAATCATAAAAATTCAAGGGATCACTCTGCCTGTTGATAGTAACTTGCACCATATTTGTTATTGCATTGCCATATCAAATGAATAAAGAAATGTAGACAATAGCACAATTTTAAATATCAAAAATTTAAGAAACTTCAGATATGTCCTCAACTGATGTTGACACAACAAATCCAGTAGACAATCCAATAGTAACAGTTTCAACAATAGCATAAGCATACTAGTCAATGACAGGAGCAAATATGATATTAATCAAAAAACAAAGTAAGCAAATAAAGAAAACCTAAAAAAGGTATGATAAAACAAACATGAATGGTTACAATATCAATCATGAAAACGTAAAGCTGAAGTGGTTGTAGTGCAGAAAAGAGACCAGGCTAAGTAAATACCCAAAATTGACGAAAATCCCCAATAAAATTTAGAGCAAAATTTTTAAAAAGCTAAAGATAAAATTTTTAATAATAAAATTCTTTTTATAAAGGAAGTAAATTATAAAAATATATTTATTTTTTACTCATATTAAAGGATTTGGAGATTTAAAAAAAAATCTGTTTAATTTCTTCCTTGACATTTATAATTGAATGGAATTTCTGAAGAGTGTTAAGTAAATTAAGAATATTCACAATCTCTTTATGTAAAAGATAATTTTTACAGTAAAGCTTTGAAACTGCAATTAACTGATTTTTGCCAAATATAAATTCAGGTGGGAATGAAAAGTTAACATTATTAAGTGTTGAAACTTTAAAAATTAAAGTGTTTCAAATGTGTGAAGAGCTTTCCTTTTGAATGTTATAGAAACAAAAAGGCAAGAACAATCTTCAAAATTATTATATGCAAATGATAAAAGTTATAAATTTTAACTTGATCAATATACGGCACATTTTGTGTAAATAAAATCGGATACTTTTTCTAGTATGTAGGAGATATCAAAATGTAACCTAGTTTTAAAGTGAACAACATTTCGGCAGCAAATGAATGAAACATGCTAAGACGATTAGCTACTTTTTTAATATCGACTCCCTACTGCACTGTATGCCATTTCCTACCTAATAAGGCTTGTCAAAATAAAAAAATATTGTACCAGTTAGAATCATTTATCACTTGGTGCCGAGACCAGCCTGCATGGTGTTGTTTGCCTGCCCAACAACACCATGCATGGATGAATCCCCCTTTCAAGTTGTGAAAAATATGCTAATAAAATTTCCCCTTGTACAAAAATAATTCAATTTTATGATTTGGATGATTCTATTATCATTTGGAACCTAAAATCTGGGGTCTGATGGCCAAGTGGCTGGCACTCGGTGCTACGGATTTCGGGTTTGAGTCTCGACAGTGTCATGGGTGTTTGCAGTGGTTCAGAATCCACTTTAAACCGTACGTCCCAGTCTAATATCGTTGAGTGTTGTGGTGGTAGTGTTACTCGAGTGTCCATTAAAAAAAAAAAACCTAAAATCTGGGGGCAGTAAAATATGGAAAACATGCTAGAAGTTCTTCATATGATTTCATCAGTATAGACTGACAATGGTAAATTTAAGTAGATAATAGATCCTGATAAAAAGAATTCTCTCCCGTCCTGGATATAAAATTCAAGAATTATTTAGCTAGTGTTGCAAATGTATGACTTCAGATATTTCATTTCTGAGTGATTTAAAAACCCAAATTAGGATGATGATGTAGGATATGAAATTCACTTAATAACAGAAGCTATCAAGTTATGAAAATAGAAAGGATATCAAAAAAGAATTAATATGTGTTGAGAAAAAGGTTTTGTGATGTAGCTGATGAAAATAGATGTAAAGTTAAAATTATTGATTTCTTTAAAGCATAATTTAAAAAATTAGTGTTATAAAACATGTAATGCAAATTGTAAGTTTATGCTGTGTTTCCTGTTAGTTTCTATATACAGTAGAACCTCTGTAAGTCGAACTTCAAGGGAGACGGCAAATAATTTGAGTTATAGAGTTTCGACTTACACGGATTTTGTAAGGGAATATTCGACTTGTAGTGGTTTAGATTCTTAGTGAGGTAAAATAAATAAAAATTCAAGTTACATAGGTAATAATATTACAATATGTATTACAATTAAAAATCGAAATAATTTCAAAACAACCTTAAAATTAAAAATATTTTGTATTAAAAATGTTTTAAAATAACATTACTTCTCCCATTACCTGGAGAATTGAAAATACATTATTACTTCTTATTTACATTTTATTGCTGGAATGCTGGCAGTTGTAAATATGTTGAAAAATTGTCTTTAAAGAGTATAGTGGATTCTACCATTTTAATAGACAGTTCTGGCATTATTTAAAACTCCTGTATCTCCTAAGCTAAGGCTATCTTGCAAATATTTTCTTAACATTTATAATCCAAATGCAAATCCACTTAACTTATTCTTCTATTACATAACTTGTCAGCTCGAGTCAAGCATTAAAATTTTTATTTTTGAATTAGTAATTTTCAATTATATATTATATATATATATATACATTTATTTATTTATTTTGTAGTATGGCTGAAGGTAATGAAGTTAATGACCATGAGATGGCAGAAGAACAAAATGGAGAGGCAATGGATACTGAGAACAAGTGTAAAGAATTATCTGATTATGGTTTAAACGAAAGTGTTGTTTTAAAACTGGAAGAACTCTTTGAGAATGGTAAGATGCATTCTATTTTTAAAATAATTACTTAATTTTAAATAATTTATAGTTTATCTTGGTGCCTATTCTCTTAAATATTTATTTCCTATATTAATGCTAAAAAAAAAAAAAAAAAAAAATGGAAGCAGTTATAAGTCTATGAAAATATAATGCTAATTGCAATTAAATCCAAACTTTTGCACTGGACCATTTGAATAGTTAAATGCTTTTGAAACAATAATGTTATTTTTCAAAAGTAGAAAACTTGTAAATATTATATATAATTGCATGAGATAAATTTATATCTATGTGTTAGTATTAAGATTCTTTTATATTGAATGTAAATTTATATCTTAACATCAGCTAGTATTATTGCATAATTGATCTTTGATTTTTATTGCATTTATTTCAAATAATTATCATATGTTATCTCAATGCTGCAGCTTAAAATACTGTGTAAGATTTACTGATGAAGTTTTTCATGAGTTAGCAAAGTACAATATTGTCTTTGAGGGGGGAGAAAAAATGGTTTTGTAACATAGAAGATGAATCAGTAATTTAAATATATCTAAAAAAAATTATTAGTTAAATCTGATCATAATGTATGCTAACATTTTTATGTTAAATTATATAGCTGCAGATGTATATAACAATGGAATATAACCTTATGATCTCTGTTTTTAACTTTTCATTCTGTTACATATGCAGAAAAAAAAAAAAATTGTAAAATCTTATAGTTAGACTTGATTAATTTAAAACAGAAAATGGTTTGTAATATTAAATGAATATTCAATATCTTTTTGAAGTAGTTTTTGTAATGTGAAAGATTATGAAGATAGTTTATAAATTTTGTTTAAAATTGTAAACTATTTAACTTTTTAAGATGTCTCTCTTTCAATTTTTTATTTTATTGATATTGTTAAATTTTTGCTCTTGTATATTTTTCAAAAATTATAAAGCTGTAGAAATAACCCACTCTTACGGCTTTAAATTTTTCTTTTTTAATTAATTGATCTAGAAATTTATCAGTATTCCTTTATAATTGGGACAGAAACAAGCAGGTGATAAAATATGTTTTATATTTTGACAAATTTTGATGAATTTTTTGTTAAACCATATCATAATTACTACATTTATCATCATACTATGTAATTCCAGTTTATGAACATATTTTTTTATAAAATGTTAAAGCATTTTTTTTTTAGGATTAAGATCAAGCAAGTTGCTTGTTCATTCTAACACAATAATTTGGTTTTTATCTTTGATTTTTTTAAAGATATAATATAGTATAAAACATTGAAAAATTCCATAATTGGAAAAATAATCTTCTTGAGCCTTCTTTTTTTTTTATTTATAGAAAATATAGGTATAAGTTGGATTTTTGTCATTCTTATGACTGGTATTGATTCAGTAACATACTAAGCAAACTTCTCCATAATATCGTTTAACTTTTTGTTAGAATTCTTTTTGGCTTTTCTTTAATCATGAAGTTTGTAGCCTTTCATCCAGCTTCAAGGAGACTTCACAAATTAGTGGCATGAACATCAATGCCTGAAGTATGTTCACAATTTAGGTCGATAAATCTTTTGCAAATTGTTTTTGACAGTATGACTAAAAATGTTACATCTCTTATCTTCCTCATCTTTTTATCTTTTATTCACTTTCTGTGTTATATCTTACAAACTAAAAATTATACTTACTGATTCCAATATTTTCTGATGTTTGCACTAATATTGCAACATTGTTAAAAAGACATTCAATATTTTAAAAGCATATGCCAAATTCATAGAACATATTGATTAACAAATGGCATTTGAAATAAAAAAATCTGCAAAAATTTTAATGAAATTATTACATTAGATACCATTAAAAAAATTCCATTTCATGCTATTGCATGCATTCTTAGTGAAAAAACAAGCTTGTGTAGGCCAGAAATTAACTTCATTTTAATTTATAATCTTGATAGACTTGAATTTTATGGAAGCATTCCATTATAATGAATTTTAATGATAAATTATTGAATATTACAAATCTATATAATATATTTCGTGTCTGGTTACAGATTCAATTATTCTTGATAGTATTTAACATTTTTTTTTTTGTAATTAATCGGCAAAATAACATGCTCTCAATTTTGCTGTTGGGTTTGCGAGATAGAAAAAAACAAATATCCTTTTGTTTATAGGGAAATTATCATTTTCTGAATTGGATGAAAGGGCCTTAGAAGCATTGAAGGAATTCCCTGTAGATGGTGCTCTTAGTGTTTTAAAAGAATTTATGGATAGCAGTCTCGAACATGTGTCCAATAAAAGTGCATATTTATGTGGAATTATGAAAACATACCGTCAGAAAACAAAGATGGGAGCTCCGTCAGTTACAAATAAAGGACCTGATGAAGAAAAGATTAAAGTGAGTGGGGTTTTTTTGATGAATTTTTGAGAGAACATTGTTATTTTGTGTGTCATGTAAGTACATAAAGAAATATTAAGTAGAAACTAATTATTTTTTAAAAATTAATATGCTTTAGTGATACATAAAATATGTGGATTTTTCATTTTGTTAATGTTATTTGGATGGCAGGAAAAATTTAGGTTGTTTTTATTCAAGCAACCTTTATTTTGTTGAATGTTTTAATTTTTGGTGGCATTCTTATTACATACCAAGTATGTTGATAAATATATTATTGTTATGTACTAGATATTTTTAGAGAAAAATGCATATTGTATTTGTTAATATTGAATCTATATGATGTATCATTTTAGGCCATTTTAGACCGAACTGGTTACAGTTTAGATGTCACTACTGGACAACGGAAATATGGTGGCCCTCCACCAGATTGGGATAAAGCTCCACCTGGCAGTGGTTGTGAAGTAAGTTCTCTTAATGATTCTAAAATATTTTTTTAATTAAATACCGTGGATAAATTAATAATGAATTATTTTTAACAAATTTCCTTACCTTATCTCCAGGTTTTTGTGGGGAAAATACCTAAATCCATATTTGAAGATGAATTAATTCCAGTTTTTGAAAAATGTGGCCAAATATGGGATTTAAGATTAATGATGGACCCATTATCTGGCAGAATCGTGGTTATGCCTTTATTACTTACTGCACTCGAGATGCTGCCCAAGCAGCAGTAAGACAGGTAAGGAGATGATTTAATAAACCAAGAACTTGAGCCTTTTGTTTTAAATATTTAGGGCCTTAAATATAAGCTATTTAATTTTCTAAATCCATAAATATCAGCTTCTTAAATGTAAAAACATTACAATCTAATTTAGGGTCTCATACATGGTAACTTTGGTAGTGGGTGATTAATTGGTCTATTGTCATTTTTTACCAATTAATAGAAAACTTATTTTTACTTATTGTATTTTATAAATTCCTGCTTGTTGAAAGCAAAATTTGCAGATTGTCTATAGGCTTCAGGATTTTTTTTTTTTTTTTTATGGCTAGTTAACAGTTAAATAATTATTGAATAATTTTTATCTATTTAAATCAGATTATTAAATTTATATGTTATCAGTAACAAATATAATTGAGGTATTGATGGATCTCAGATGTTTATCATTTATTTAAAATTATTATTTAAGCACTTAAATAATTCATTTTTGTCATTGTTGCATGATCATTTGTTGAAGTTTTCTTGAAAGTTGGCAATTATGGGATTGAAAAATTTAAAATTTGACTTTTTAATTGTTTATGTTGAATATTTGACTTAAATTTGAATTTTTGCATACCATGAAATATGTTACTTAATTATATTGCAAATGTATTTTAAGAGAAGGTTTATTGATTGCTTTTTTGTTATGATATAATTTGTACTTTTTACTGTGCCAATATAACAAATATATCTTAACATCAGATTTATCTATTTTTTCCATGTTTTTTGAATGAGTATAAAAAAAACATTATTTCAAAGAAAAGATCTTGTATGAAAATCTGAAAAGGGGTCCATTTGTGTGTAATTTATATAAAATATATGCATGTTTCTTTCTCGTTCTCTATTTTCAGATGTTTATTTTAGATATTGACTTATATAAGCTATTATTTTCCAGTACTTATAGCTATTTGATGAATTAAATTTCAAGTAGCTTTATTTTCTAATAAATGATTAACTCTTGTCTCTGTTAATTGTTCTAACCTTGTTAAACTTTCACTTTTCTTTAAATTAAAAGAATTTATTCTCTTACTAATATTGCATGTATGGTTAATGTATATTCTTTGAATGCATTTTATTAATGTAAATAAGATATTCAGTTGAAGTTGATTCACTTTTAGTTAATATTCTGCATGTAGTTAATTTTTGTCATGTATTGAAGCTGCAATCAGTTGTGAATTATTTCAAATATAAAAGCATTTTCATCCCTAAGCGAGTTTTTATCAATTTTAATTAAGACAATATAACCTGAACTTATTGTATAAAGTAATTATAAGTATAAAACTATTTCTTTTTAAATTCTTAATTAAATTTAGCTAGTTAAATGGTTATTTAAGAAATACTTCGATATTACATCATGGTCTCCTCGGGTGTAATTAAGCAAAGAAAAAATTAGCTCTTGCTATTATAAACTTCTTAAATTATCATGCCCAGTTCTACAAAATTGTCCTTAAAAATTCAAAATTGATAACCTTTCTGGGCATGTGTCATGAACTAAATTTTGAAGGTTTTGGCAAGTTTGTGGTTTTTTTCAGCTGGATAATTACGAAATCAAAAGTGGCAAGCATCTGAAAGTCAATGTATCTGTTCCAAATCTTCGGCTTTTTGTCGGTAACATCCCAAAGAGCAAGAGCAAAGAGGAGATCTTTGAAGAATTTGGTAAATTATCAGGTATGAAAGAAACATAAAAAAATTAAACTTTTGACAGGTAAATTTCTGGTTTTTAAAAATTAAATTTTTTTTTTTTTATTATTTTGGGTCAAAATTTTTGTCTTTGGCCTTGCATAGTTTCAATTTTTAAACAATACAGATGCATTCATTACAATTGTAACATAATTCCGCCTGAAAGAATTCAATATATTTAAATAGATAGTATAATTTTCTTTGAAGTGTGAATCATCCTATACTAAGACTAACAAAATGTTTTCTATGCCATTTTTCTTTCCTCTGTTATGATTTGTAACTATGTAAGTTCTGTTTTTATATTTTGTTTTGTTTCGGTGAATTCAAAATAATGATAATATTTATTAGTAATGTTTTTTTATGTGTCTTTGTAATTTGATTCTTGAAGCATTCTATTGTGCATGAAAAATTTCTTTACATTTCTTTTTATAAATTTCTAGAAAACATTTTCTGTAGAGGTTGTTTTAGAAATAGCTGAATTGTTGAAGATAAATTTATCAATCCATTACATTAAGTATTGATGAAATGCTACGAATGTATAATTCTAACAAGCGAAAGATCAGTCTGTGTTCTAGACAAAACTTGTAAAGAATATTTCACCTGTTTGGATTGGAAGAAGGATTAACACT
The DNA here is from genome assembly GCA_021605095.1 of Caerostris extrusa. Lineage (NCBI taxonomy): Eukaryota > Metazoa > Arthropoda > Arachnida > Araneae > Araneidae > Caerostris > Caerostris extrusa. The sequence goes on from BPLR01002467.1 coordinate 13,023, forward strand.
TGGCCTAGTATCAGTTTTTTGGTCAAGCATTAAAGGATATACAACCTACTACAAAAGATGGCTGGATACTCATTGCATAGTGTTGCAGGTTGAACACGAAAAACAAGCAACATATAGAGCAACTATTTTTTCTTAATAAATAAGATAATAATTTTTTGCTTTAATCATAAGATTTGAATTCTTATGTCAGTTATTATTTTAATTCAATATCTATTTGATCTAATGGCAGGTATATTAAACATAGCTGGAGAGTTAGAATCTATTGATGATTTATCAGACAGAGCATTGCATCGGTGTTATGATATAATAAGGACAAGATTTTATTATTAATAAAATAGAATTTCTAATTGTTAGCTTAAAAAATCTAAGGATTCGTCTCAGTTAAATTTTAAAGGAAATTTTGTGTTGTTTTCTCATAAAATAAATATTTTTAGTTAATAGTATGAATTACTCTGTTAAATTGGTTAGTCGTATTGAAATTTGTCAACATACTGAATGGGAATTTTAAGGAAAATTTTTGTTTCTTTTTTCATATTTTTTTGTCAAGTTGCTTAATTTTTTGAAAGGGAGATCAGAATCAAATTTATTTTCTGCATATTTACATAATTTGTGTGTTTGAGGGCATTTGGTAATACCTTCTTTCATTGATATATCTGATATTTCTATGTCAGTCCTTTTGATCTACGTGGAAAGATTCTGAGTTTAAAAATTATTCAAAAATTCTTGTAGTTTTTCTTTAAAATGGCACCATTAAGCAGTGTTATAGTTAAAATATTATATATAATAAGTATTAAATTTCTTCTTAAGTTTTTTGTTGTTTCTACATATTTTTTTTTTATAAGTAACAAAAGTACTGTAAATTTTTATTTTTTTTTTCTCTTTTAAAACTAATTTAATAATAATAGTGGTACAAATTTTAGTACAGTTTGAGATTTGGAGTTAGTTCCTATCTGTATAGATTTTAAATTCTGTTTTAAAATTAATTTTTTTTATATTAGTTTTAAATGTACCTGTGTTTATTTTTAAAATTTCTTGTCAGTAATGTTTAGCTAAATGTACTTGTCATCAATAATTATTTTTCTTTTAGTTGGCCTTACCGAAGTCATAATTTACAGTTCTCCTGATGATAAAAGAAAAAATCGTGGTTTCTGTTTCTTAGAATATGAATCTCATAAAGCTGCATCTTTAGCTAAAAGAAAATTAGGTACAGGAAGAACAAAAGTATGGGGCTGTGATATTATTGTTGACTGGGCTGATCCACAAGAAGAGCCTGATCAAGAAACAATGTCTAAAAGTAAGTTGAATTTTGCAGCCTTAGTAACTTTAGATTTACATGGTTCTAACATTTCTAAACCTTGGAGGAAGTAAGATTTTTTTTCTCTCTCCCTACGTTGTTATCCATAATTTATTTATGCTTAAGTCATATTTTCAGTTTAAAGTAACGTTAGAAAAATTCAATCACACACCAGTTTAAAAGTGTAATTGAATAAAGTGGTCAGTTGCTTTAAAAAAAATTGTGATAGAAAGCAATTTTCTAATGTTTTTATATAATCCTTTTTTATTTGAATCTGTCATTATTTTAGGAAATTATAAAATAGTTTTATATTATTAAAAATTCTTGGTAGCTTTATTTAGATGAACATATTGATTACTGCATTATAACAACTGTAAAGAACTCAAAATACAAAATGAAAAAAAAAAAAAATTAATGAAAAATTGCTGTTATTAAAAATTGAGTGTACCTTTATTAAGATATTAGTTACTTATAATTTGGTTTTAGGTTAAAGTATTATATGCCCGTAATTTGACTGCTGATCTTACTGAAGAAAAATTAAAAGAAATGTTTGAAGAATTTGGAAAAATTGAAAGGGTTAAAAAGATAAAAGACTATGCATTTATTCACTTTGCCGAAAGGGATTCTGCTGTGAGTGCCATGGATTCAGCAAATGGGAAACAGTTTGGTGGAACAACAATTGAAGTCTCCCTGGCTAAGCCACCATCAGACAAAAAGAAAAAAGAAGAAGTTTTAAGGAATAGAGAGAGAAGAATGATGCAAACTTTAGGAAGAGGGGGAATGTAAGTATTATTTGATTTTATATAGAAGTGTATTCTTAATATGGTAATCTCCATATCTTCCATGCTATCCATGCTTTTATATTTTTAGGATGGTTGAATGCTACCCACACCACCAAGAGGAGGTGTACGAGGTGGCAGATTGCCCCATAATACTCCTAGGAATTATGGTAAATATATTTAATACTTCTTCACTGTTTATATATCTTATCCTACTCTTTTGATGCCTCACTTAAGCTATTATTTTCATTTAGATTACGACTATGACTTTTATAGTTATAGTGGATTCCCTCCTCCAAGTGGTGGTGGTGGTGGTGGTTATGGTGATCCACCTTACTATGATGATTTTTATGAAGTACCACCTTTTGAAGACTATGGGTATGAGTACAGCTATTCTACTCCACCCAGAGCATATCCATCATCTAGGGCTCCCCCTGCATCTCAAGAACGAGTAAGAAACCTATTTATTAAATATTACTGTAATTTTTGCTTATTATCTGTAGCAGTGTATAATTTGCATTAAGAATTTTTAGAAATGAAAGCAAAAAAAAAAAAAAGCCAGATGTCATGCAATATATATCTGCTGCGATTCCTTACCTTTTTGGTTATTTTGTTGTATTCTGTACCAATGAAATTTATTTTTTATTTTAGCTCATGTGATGATAAAATTGAAATATTTAAGTTTTTATTAATCAAAAGTGTACATTTGCCATAATTATAAAACAAATATGAGATAACTATGATAAAACAAAACAATTATTTATGTGACATATTCCAAGAACATAAAACAAGGTTTTAAAAACTTTAATAATTTTTAATGATATAAAAATATTGAAATTAATTTATAAGATTTTTTTAAGTAACCAGCATAAAATCAAAAGATTTTTAAAAAAAAAAAAATTTTACAAGCTGGTAAGAGAGTCTTTAAATATGAGTTACTTATTAATATATCCTTAAGGAAAAGTACTGGTAATTATTTGTTACTTTTTTACAGGCTTATTATCCTTTGTATACTTCGGATGCAATCTATACAGCATGCATATCTTCATTCTTATCGTCTAAAACTTCCACCTTTATATATATATAAAAATTTCATATTAGCCATTTTGTGAGGATTTTCTTTAAAAAATTGTTTTTTTCTAATCATTGAAATATGTGTTAAAATTTGTATGATCTCTGAAGGTCGTGGTATAGCATAGTAAGACAAATGAAGTTTTCTTGCAAAGCATGCTTGCTTAGTGCTATATTCTAACATCTCAATATTTTTGGCAAATTTTATATTGCATTTTTCATTAGAGAGTTTCATTAGAGATTAATATGCTCAGATAATTACCACTAAGGACTATAAAATATATTGTATTATTCTATTTAATGTAGCTGAGCCTTGTATTTTTCTTTTTCTTCAGATGCCTCCTCACTCCAGAGGAAGAGTAGCTCGATCTGCTCCACCTCGGGTATCTCCTGTTCGTTCTCGAGGTTTTCCAAATCGGGGACGTGGTGCTCCTCGCGGATCAAGCCGGGGAAACTCTAAGCCAGCTAATCGTGGCAGCAAGCCCAGGGGAAGTATGGCTGGTAAGCGTAAATTTGACAATGGTCATCAGAACCAGGGGGCCTCCAAGCGCCGCTTCCAGAACAGCCGAGGGGGCGACTCTTGGGAATCGCAACCCATCCCCCAACAACCACGTGGCGCATCTGGAGGCGACGTCGAGTGGTACCAGGATTCCTTTGGCCAGCAATGGGGATAAAATAAATTATATTTAATACAAATTTGATTAAAAGGGATTTAAAATAGTGTAAAAAAATTATTTTTAAAGGAATTGTAGGCAGAGTGGAATGGCCCGTGTGGGAACGGTGCCCTTTTCTTTAAGTTTTTAGTTCAGGGATGTAATTCTAAATTATTTAACATTAAATTATCCACATGCTGGCCTGACCTGTTCCCACACTAGGCCCCCCCCACTCTGCTGGCTAATTGTCAGTTTTTTTCATTTGTATGCCATTTAAGAACAATAACTTTATGGTGGTACCATTTTATCTGTCGACTACATTGTGGCTGCTAGGATGTCCTATGACAGAGAATCTCTTGTATATTTTCATGAGAGTCATTCTCAAAAAAATGACTGTATGAAAAGCACAATTTTTCAATGAGTTCTGTCCATTTGCATCATGTTTAAATTTTCATAATCATGTAAATGAATAATGTTAGTGTTTACAAATAACCAAATTTTGATGAAATTTGTATTATAAATGTTTTTCATTCCAAATGTGTCTTCTATGTAATCATTATTAATTTGTTTAAAATTTTTACTAAGTGTTTTTCTATTATTTAAATCATGTTGCATTTCATTTTGAAATATGCATTTAACATTAAATTTAGTGTTTATGTAAATCATATTTTTGTAAATGAGATAGTTATTTAACTTTATTAAACAAATTAGATTATTGTTCAAGTTAATGTGATTTTTTTTTCTTCAATATGTGCCCATTTCTTCCAAATGTAAATGTTAAAATAATCTTTTAATGTTTTTGTTATTTTTCAGTCATATATATAATTACACTTCGTGTTAAAATATGTAGTTCAGTAATAGGAGCGGAAATTTGCAATTAACACTACTGTTCACACAGAGTTTATAAAATTTAAAAAATGTTTTATGTAAAGCATGTGAAGTAAAAGATCATTTTTAGTTAATGTAAAATTAAATCATCTTTCACTGTTATTCAATTAAATTGAAACATATTCATATCAATGATAAATGTGTGCTTATATAGTAAATTTAAAAAACAAATGTTTGAGTGATTATTTCATTATATTTCAGAAGTTAATATTCATCCTTTGATTTTTTTTTCCCTTAATTTTATATTGTACTATCACTTATTTGATAGTATTTGTGTTATGGAATAAATAATTGTTTTATATGTAATATTTGTCAAAATAACCTCAAAAGTTCTTTGGAAGAAAAATAAATAAATAAAATTATTTAAATAAATTCATAGAGATTCTGAAAAGTTACTTTGAAGCAGCTCAAAACATCTTAAATCATTTGTCTCAGTTTGATCAAATTTATCAATTAAAAGTTATACATTGAAAAGCAAATTTTAATTTTGACTATATTTTTTTTTTTACAATTTAATTTTCTATTTTTTCTAGTCATAATTTTAATACGGCTTCTGAATTATTTTTATCTTGATATTGAAAGAATAAAATTATGTAGAATAACGAATGTTTACAATTAAAAAAAAGTTACAACTTACTAAATAGATTTATTAACTCCTCTATTAACAGTAAAGTAATTAAAGATGTCTAAAATTCCGTTGTGATATTATTATACAATATAAATTTATAATAAGGGAATTCCAGGATATCAAAATTGTTTGATCTATCCATGTATTTTTGTATTAAACGATTTAAGAAATATCTATAGATAAAAGATTATCTTAGTTTATTATGCTTTATTAACAATTAATCTTCTGTCATGTCTTGGAAGTTACGATTATTGATGTGATCATATTTCTTAAGCGATGGGGATTCTTAATTGTCTCTATATACAAATCTAATTTTTAAAAATTTAGTTAGGATTAACCATAGATGATATCTTTAAAGATATCTTAACTTATTTTCAAATTGTAGAACTTAATTTATACAAAAGCTTAATAATAAGGATGGGTGGGTTATGGGTTAAAATTTAAAAATTAACCTGATTTGGATATATTGCTTTTGCAATAATGTAATCTGTAAAAGAAAAATTATGAAAAAGGCTTCTCCCTCTATCGCGTGCCCCCCCAATCATTTCCCCCAAATACTAATTTTTTATTCTAAATTCAGTACATTTTTACATAAATTTAAAGCATAATATTTTCTGAACTTATTGCAATTGTATTCCAAGTGCTCCTTAACCCTCCGATTGCTCACACTGCGATTTCTGCGAGCATCTGTTTTCTTCCTTTATTGAGGAGTGCATCCCATTTTTCCGCCGTTTAACCAATGAAATAAATAATATACAGTTTTGGCCAACAGATGTCAATAGTTGTCCACTAAATTGTGGCATTGGAAGGAATGTATATAGATTTAAAATATGCAAATATATATATATATATATATATACACAATTTTTAAGTAATTTCGGTCCACAAATTGAGCAGTCGGTGGGTTAATAAATTTGTTTAATTAAGGATTGTACATATAAACTATATTCACATTTAACTCCAAATATGTAGGCAGTGATTGTGTGAAAATTGCAAAGTTAAAGCAAATTGTACATTTATTCAGTTTATGATCACTGTTAAAATTATTTAAAGCCATTATAAAATAGAAACAATCATAAAATATTCATATTGAAAAACTTGAAAAACTTGTTTCAAATTGAGCATTTTTAAAATTTAACTTCCTACTACAAAAACTAGACATTTTTTTGAGGGGTTAACATTGTAATATGCATTTTTTCTGCAAAAAATAATTCATTTTTGTATTCAAATCATTATTTTCTTAAGTGTTTCGGAGGAATACTCTTGAGAATGGTTTTTATTATACAAATTTAATTTAGTAATTGATATATACATTAAAAGATTGTGTAAGATCATTAAAAACTTGTATATTAAAAGAAATTGGGAAAAGGTTGGTTTTCTTGAAAATTATTAACTATGAAATTTTTTTTTAAATTTATACTAATCATTTTGAAATTGAAAAGAAAGATTATTTAAATATGATTTTTTTTTTTTTTTTTTTTTTTTTTTTTTTGTAGAATTCACAAAGTCTTTTCAATGGCAGCAAAAGAAATAAAATTATCGTGTTTAGGATGGCAGATACTTGAAATGTGCATTTTTCAAAAATTCATAATTTAAATAAAAAATTACAATTGTACTTTGATATTGCCAAAGAAAAACAGTTATCACTTTTATTACTGTTTGATTGTTTAGTTTTCTTTTTGTCATTAAAAGCCTGATAGTAAAAGATAAACTTTGGATAATTTAATTTTGTTGGATCACGATTGCTCTTCAAGAGGTGTCTTCAATTGATAAATATTAAATTGCTGATGACTCCTTAATTATTTATAACAAAATTCTCCAAACCTGCCTGTATTTATTTACCCTTTTCTGTATAGTATTTATCCCTTTAATTATGTGTTTTAATTTTATTTTTTCTGTAATGTATTTATTTTGTAATACGCATGCATGTTTTTTCTGCACATTCACTCTTGTTTATTTGTGACATTGCTTCTTCAGTGTTATCATCCTTTTTACAATCTGCCATTTTTCTTTAAATAATTTAATTGTCCTTCCTTTCATTTCTTTTTTTTTATTTCTAATAATTTTCTTAGATTTTTTATTATTATTATTTAATTTTATTTTTGAAATGCACACTGATCCCTCACGAGCAATGACGCGAATGGTGCAGAAGACCGTGCTGCCACATTTGTGCCAAAATGTCTAATTGTTTTTTTTTTTTTTTTTTTTTTCTTCCCTCTATTTGTGTAGTGGATATGTACAACCATGTAATGTAAGAGGTGCACTGTAGCAGCGCTGGAAGACTTGAATGATCTATAGTTTTTTTAACTGTTTTGTGATCCATCATTTGGGCAGTCCAGCTGAATTATTTTATTGTTAACTAAAGGTAACTATGAATGCTGTGATGCAGCTGTCTGCCACTAACTTTGAACAATAAATGTTCGTTTTTATGTATTTTAGTTTATTATTTCTTGCACATAGTTATGGATAGGTATCCACATTTAAGGAACCATCCAGTAGTTTATTTTCTAATAAATTTATGTAGCATAAAATTTAAAAAAATAATCAATCTTAACTGTTGGGGATAGTATAAATTATTAATTACTGTAAATATAAACGACTTCATTGATAAAATGCCGTAACTAAATTGAAGCTTATTTCCCATCCATTGTAGAACTCAAAAATTTTTAATTCTTAACTTGAAATTAAAATATAAAAGTAATACTCTATAAAAAAATAAGCTGCTTAAAAATTTTTATTAAAATGAACTCAGTCCTGTGTGGTGTTTTTGCTCAAAAAAAAAAAAATTATAGTCAATTTTATTTTTCTTTTGCTATTATAATTTTATAAGGAGTTCTAAAAAATAATTGTTTGATAAACTGTATTTTTTCAAAATGCTATTATGTATATATATATATATATTAAAAATGCATAAAATTATATAAAAAAAATAGAATTTAATTTTTTTTATACCAAATTCTGTGTTAAAAGGTTTGCATTGTTTATTTTTTTTTTTTTTAATGGTTTATATTACAAATATTAATACAAAAAAATGGATTTTAGAATTCTGATCTTCTATTAGTTTAAAAATTTCAAAACATTAATGATTTTGAGGGTACTAACTCATTTTACAGTAATTACTTTTTAATTAACTTTTTTGCACTTATTAACATCTAGTTAAGAGAAGAACTATTTTTTTTATATGAAACATAATATATTACAAAAATGTAGAATTGTTTGGTTATTTGAGTTAAAATTGCTTTATGAATAAGGATTTGGTTTTAATCATGATACCTATTTTCAAATGTATCTCAGTTAGTAATCCTAGATACGAATTTATTTCATCAAATTACTGTAGTTCCATGTGTTAATTCCTGTGACCATATTCTTTTAATTTTATTCAGGGGTTTAATGAAATGTTTTTGAGACCTGGTTTTGGAAAACTGATTTGAATTTAAAAAAAAAAATTTACTTTCATATATTCTTTAGCCATTTTGATTTATCTGAAAAAGTAACCCATTGGGTTATTACTCACATACATTGCTTTGGGTTGCTGTTGCATATTTGAAAGATTTCAAATACATTTTTAGAAACAATTTACAACATTTTTGCTAACTATTATATTTCTATGAGAATAATCTTAAATTATTTAATCTATGTCAATGGTTCTGAAAGAATGTGCTCTAGAAGATTACTGGGTGCTCTGTGATATTCCAGAGAAATATGTGGTCAGATATAAAAATGATTAGTTATTTTTTTATTATCAGCTTTCCCTTTCAAAGGTAGCTTTCATTACAAAGAACTAACTTTTCTGATTGAATTTTTCTTTCTTCATGGAAAAGTCACTAAACAGCAATTCAAATTGGTGGGGCAAAGAAGGTTTCTGAAAAATTGGGTGCAGTAAATTCCATGATTGCTACTAGAAGTGCTAGTGTCTATGTGATTTTCAATTATAAAAATTTCCCGTTTGATCTTTGAGACTCTGCTCTCGGTCAGTATCAGAAACTTGTGTTTAATGCCTGCAATGAAGATCCTTGAATTAAAAATCGTGGTGATAAATAATTAATTTTTAAACATATTTAAAAAATTATGATTAACTATAGAAAAAGTTAGTTTGAAATTCTTAATGAGTTATTTTTACAAAAAAGACCAATGAAAATGACAGTCAACCCAACATAATACCACAACTATCATCAGGCCTTCACCACTTTTGTTTAGTTCTGACTTTGCCATTATAAGTAAAAATTCATTCTAATGCTTTTATGAAAAATAATTTATAAAATGGTTTTATAGGCATTTAATTTAATTTTTTTTTTAATATTTAACAATGTATCATGTACATGTATTACTTCAAGTAATTACTATGAAGACAGCAATAAAAATAACACTTTATTGAAATAAATATAAAATGCTTTAATGATAAAACTTCATATTCAAATATATCTCATTCAAAATACAGTCGGTATTGTCATATTCTTAATAATTTTTAACATTTTTTTTAATAATAAGCATTAATCCAGGGGTAAATACTTTTTCCCGAAAAATTAGATTCATCTGTTTCTGTAATGTAATTGCTTAGCTTATTAAGCACCATTTAAAGTTATACCACACACTAGTATAAATTACATTGCTAAGTTTATTAAAAAATATAATAGAAAATCAACATTTTGTTCAAATATATATTGTGAACTTACAAAATATATTCATTACAATTCCACATATTTTAAGCTAGATTCAAAAGAATCGCATCTAGTTATTTTAACAACCAGCAAATTGTATTAAACAACGTATTTAAATCTTTTAGAGATTCAAATAAACTTTGCCAATTCATACTCTTAAATTTTAATGATAATGTAATAGTTTGCAATATTGGAAAATAAGATCAAATGTTAAATCTGCTCTATGAAATTGTAGTTATGGAAACTTGTCATATTCAAATAATTTATATCTTTTTTTTTTTTTTTTAAATGACATTCAATCCAGCAATTTAAAAATTTATATTAATTTATTAACTAATGTTTTATTCATTATTTTATCCAATGAAAGTGATAGTCATAATAACTAAGTATATTGAAAAACTTGCCAGCTTTTCATAAATAGTAGAATCAGCAAATTAGTTAAACACAATTACTGCATGGCACTTATGACATTTTAATTAGATCACAGAAAGTTTAGAAATGTATATGATTGCTGCTATAAAATTCTGTATTTTTAAATCGTTTTTCAGAGTGTGTTCTGCAATTCAGGATTCAAGTGAGTTGTTTCCGTAGGTTCTTTGTTTTGGATATTGCCATTTATGTTGTCTTTCAAAGCCACTTTTTCTGGCGATGTTATCAAAAGCATCTGTAAAATATATAAGTTATTTGCTGAAATATTACCTTAAATATTCATTAGTAAATACAATTAAACTTAAAATTATTTATTTATTAATTAATTAATTGTGCATTATATGAAACAAAACTCTGTGGTCTTTAAAATACACTATATTCATTCAAGAGAAATATGTTGAGTAAAACAATAAAGGTATTTTATATGTCAGGGGATGGCTTTAGTGCTCCTTTTGCAGATGAATGCTATGGTTCTTATGCAAATAAAATGTATATATGAAATATGCTAAAAACTCATTATTGCACAAAAGTAATGATTTAAAAAAGTAAGCAATTATTTTCATTTCTGGCTACAAAGTTATTAAAAAATATAATATATATGTTGTTTGGAACACTATACTATTTGGAAAATAATATCTCAAAAATCTTTGCTTGTGGATGCTTTATGAATATTATTCATCTTAACAGTTAGTTGCCAAAAGTTTAGTTGATGACTTGTTAAAGCAGTGTGCACAAGGTCAGCTAAATGCTAATTTGTTAAAACAACAGCTCTTTGAAATATTCCTTCTTGACATGTGGCTTACAAAAGGAAGAGGTGGTATATATTTATATATTTCCAGCAAACATTATTCAGGATTACTAATTCATAAAATGTTTTAACATTCCTTTTTAAAAAAAGTTCAACAATAAAATCCAAAAATTTGTAAGTATACTTTTTAAAAAGAGAAAAATAATAATAATTTTTTTTTTTAATACTTAATGCACAAGCTGAGTGTCTAATTTCAAATCTACCCGACATTCATATTTAATAAGATGCTTGCTGTTATCCTTTAGCAGATTTCTCATAACATCGTAGAAATATCTTTCTCTTAATTATAGAGTGTGGATAGTGATATTTCCACAATTATCTAATCATGTTAACACAAATATTAATCCTGTTTTGTATCCTTATTCTGAATAATATATTTAACTTATTAAAGGAATAAATTTATTTGAAAATAAAACCAATTTGATAGTTATACCATTAACATAGATTATGATAACCGTAATAATCCATTAACTTTTTCTTTCGGCAATAACAAAGTACAAGATACAAATGTTATGAATAAAAACTTTCCAAAGAGAATACTGGTGTTTATTTGGCATACATTTATTATACGACAGTAACTAACCTATTTGTATAACATTATTATTAAACCTATAACAAATAAAATTAATTAATACTATAATTGGTTGCATACATTAATAGCATGTGATAAATGCTACTTTAGAGGTCAATTAAAATAATAATAAAAAAAATTTGTCATCAAAATTTACAAACCCAGGATTATAAAGCTCTGATTTAGAACCTGTTCGTTAAAGGGAAATTGTGTTGTAGGAATCTACTTTATGATATAATTGCCTGTATTCTCGTTCGTGTTTTTGAAGGGCATACATACCATTTGGCTGGATGAGATCAGGAACTGCATTTTTAATTTCCCTTGTGCCTTTTTCTTCATCTAATGATTCATTCCGGGGCTGGGAGAAAGTAAAATTATATTTAAAATGCATTAATTGTTAATAAAATATGTAAAATACATTTTATAGAAGTTATATTAAAATGTGCAAGGGGAGGGGGATTGATAAGATGGCAAAGAAAGAAATTAACTGAACTCTGTATCTATTTATCCCATATCTTTTTATAATTCTGGCAATTAGCACATTAGTTTTGAATTAAATTTTATTGATAGCTAAATGTTAAATGAAATCAATCCATTTTAATTAGAATAAATTCTGATGTACAAAATTTGGTTGAGTGGAATTTAATCGCAAGTATTTTGAATGATATAACTGTTTTGGTGTTTTTTTTTTTTTTTTTTTAACAAAATTAAGTTACAGCTATATTAATGAAGATATCTTTTCTTCTCCATTTGAAACTTTGTAATATACAACAAAGCATTACATTGCACTTACTTGAGGAATCCTGTGTATTAGACACAGAAGTATGGAACCAGCTATGGGAGGTATCCCAGCTAACAGGAATGCTAAGTTGTAATTCTTCATATGATCATACAAAAGACCTGAAAGAAAGATGAAAGTCAAGGAAATGGGAGAAAACTAAAGAACATTCATAATCATTTAACTACATAACTGAATTTTACAACTACTACTGACAAGAATATATATACATATCAGTCACTGATTTAAATAAAGCTAAAAAATTGTAAAAGGCCTATTACAAAAATATTAAAGAAATGTGAATTTAAGTGTTTAATTATGCAAATTGTATATTCTTCAGTGTTCTCATGAACATTATAACAGCCTTATGACTTATTCATTCTCGAAAAGATGAAGATTGATTGACAAAAATATTAATGCTATTCTAAGTGTGCCTCAAAATTTATTATTTTTCGAAATATCTCTATAGATGCTGTTTAGTACATTACTTTATAATTTTTTTCTTTACTAATATTAGAATGAAATAAAAATGTTGCAAAATGATCTAAAGGAAAGCGCTATTCATATTAAACTAATATTTTCAAATTAACGGCTTAGAAACGTATAGATATAATTTTACCTCCAAGTTAATTTTTTACAATTGTGATAGGGAATTTTTCTGTAGCAATACAAATTTTATTCTTAAAATTGCACTTCTGGAGTTTTTTTTTTTTTTTTTTTTAGCACAAAAACTAAATTTTATTTAAAAAACATTTTATTAAGATTTTGTAAATCTGTATTAAAACAAATTTTCAAAAACAATAATTATTATTGAAGCAAGAAAGAGATAATTTCTATATTCAAATTTATACCTGCAGAAGTAGCCATGGTAAATATTAGAATGTCATTTTGTTTCACATTTTATTGTACAGATGTATCTGTTGTAACGATCATACTTTCAATAAATAGCTTAGAAAACTACAAATTTTTAATTTATTGAAAAAGAAATGCACGTTTGATGTATTTGAATTACCTTTTAAAATAAAGTGTCAAATTTCGGTTATTAAAATGTTCTTAGCGAGTGCAATTAACTGTTAAAATTATTTGAATTTTACGATATCATATATATATGATAGTTTCCTATTATAATCGCTGTCATTTTGGGTTGTACATAGTCTTGAGTTAGGTGTACACAGAAATATTTTCATGTGCTTTGGGTTTATTTAAAAGTGTTTACCAGCGACTGGTGGGCCCACTGTGAGGGGTACCGAGCAGAATCCTAAGAGGAATCCAATGGCCTGCGAGGCACCCTTCTGCCCCACCACGTCGAAGGCAATCGGCCCCAGCAGCGAGATGAAGCAGCCATCGAATAGCCCCATGAACAGGCAAATCACAATTAGCAGTTCGAAGTAACGGGCCACCACAAGCACCATCGTTAGCACACCAATCGACATAAAAGCAACCTGCAATAATAAAAATCACAATTATGTATTTGATACATGACTAATAAAACAGGGATTTATTTAACATAATATCCAGTTTGAAAAAAGATCTTATTATATGTCTTTGTTTATTAGTCATTTTAATGCGCTGCTACGAAAAGGCGTTGTAGTTATTATTCTTCAATTGCAACTCGTTTCTTGTTCCTAATTTGCAATGTTAACATAGAATCAAACCAAATGAAAATACCTAGCATTAGAAAGAAGGAGAGGGGGTTGGATAACGTGCAAAACTTAAATTTTATCCTTCAGAAGTACAAGTTATGTAATATGAATGAATGAATGAATGATATCTGAGATGTGGTTATGATGTGGACATATTGTAGCATTTTTTCTCACAAGAAGAGTTTTGTCATTTCAGGGAGAGAAGAATGCATGTTATTTTGAAAAAAATGTATAATAAACCCATCACTCAAATTTGACAGCAGACCAGCGGTATTGCAGTTACATTACATTGCAATTAGGGTTTTGTAGTAATGAGAACAATCTGTCATTCAAATCTGATAGCAGATATTCGGTGTCATGTATAATGAGACTTGGGAAATTAGCGAATGTCTGTGCGACCTTCACAGATTGAAATAACTATAGATGAGTTGTTCCATCGTGATTGGTGATAGACCACGAGCTAGAAATGTCTACTCCAATAAGACACGAGGGAAGCTGACCCCTCCCCTCTTGACGGATTGTCTTAAAAGGAGATTTTTAGAGAAGGAGAAAGAGTTCTGCGACGAGTCGACCAGAAGTGTTGTTTTTTTTTTTTTTTTTTTTTGAAGTGACTGAATAGACTGGAGTTTTTCGCCTGTTTTCGAAGTGAGCCATTTGTGGTTTAGTGAATCATACCAAGTGATAGTTTAAGTCTGCCGCAGACCAGGTGTTTAAATTTGTCGTAGACTCGAAAACTCTAAAGAACTCCGAACGTGGAGTGAACTGCAGGTGTGTATCTAATTTATATCCTTAATTTTTCATTTTTTTGTAGATAGTTCTGTATATTATTTGTAAATAAAATTTAAAGTATTCCCATGAATCTGAAAATGGTCCTCTTCTTGAAGCAGTTATAAGTCTAATATAGGCCGAGACGTTACAGCATCATTTGCACATTCCATTTTGCCGCATACATTCAATATCAATGTCATAGTGAAATCACAAAAATTCAACCATTTGACCTGAATGTATGTGGATTTTTTGAAATCAACTTGCTTACCAACAAATGACGTTCCACACCATTGCTAATTATTAAAAAATATATACACACTAGGACTTTTCAGTTTTATCTTTCATAAATAGGTACAGTATTTTTCACGTAACATTCAACAAGTCCATGCTGAGTGTTCTTTGCGCATATTTTAACATGCGCAGCGATACAAACTTATTTATTGTACCACAACCCATTTATGTTAGTGCAAATGAGAAGATATGCTATTTGGGTATTTCAGCCACTGCACTCCTCAGTCATTGCTTCAGGTGCATTCAATATCAATGCGGGTGGCTACAATCTCAGAACCTTGAAATCTATTAATTTGTCCAATCACATGGTAAGAAATCCAAAACTCACTTGCTGCAACATGATTCTGTTGATGAAAGGGAAGTCTGCCAGTTTTCCAAAAATGATTCTGCCGACTCCGGAAGTCAGACCAATGCAAGTCACGAGGATTTCACCATTGGCATTTGGAAGGATGTCTTTCACGTGCTGGACCTGAAGACAGCATCACTTATTTATTAATGGAAATAATTACGAAAAAATTTCATAATAATCTAGCATTAAAAACCACGAAATTGACGATATGGTATAATACTGCTTTAAAAATCAAAGTATTTAACTAAAAGAAAAAAAAAAAGACAATTTTTGTTGCAGTATAAGAAATAAGATTTCATTGATTGATTAGTAATTTTTTTTAAAAATATTCTTATTAAAAATCTTTGTGTATCAAAAAATGCAGATTTCTCTCCCACATTTCAAAATAAATAAGTATTAAATATAATTTGTATATATTGTGAAACTTGATTGTTAAGTTGCAAAAATTAAACTTGAAAAGCAAATTAGCCAAGTGGAAGAGAAAAATCCACTACAAAGCTCTCAAATTTTCTATAGAAAACAGTGATTTTTAATTTAAATATTTCACTAATTAATAAAGCAATTTGAAATTCGAATGAAATATCATCTGATCTTTGTATCTTAAATGTTATTTTATTTAATTAAAAATGATTCAAATGACGTGAAATATGTTAATTAGCCATTAGAAAAATAAACTATAAAAAAATTAAAGAGCAGGATGTTATTATTCATAAATAATAAATCGAAATTAATTAATCAATAAACATAAAGACAATAAGACCGAGATGATACTCAGCCTTCTAGTGAATTGTTAAATAATAAAATTTCAGAAATCATTGTTTGCAAAAATCAAATTAATATATGTATATATATATTAACTTCAGTGAAGAATCTTACCAGATGAACGTAAGGTACAAAGTATCCAAACAAGGCAGTAGGAATAGTAAACACCCACAGAAGATATTTCCGGTTCCTCCAGATTGTTAAGTCCAGGCAACCTCCCTAAAAATACACAACCACATACAATGATGATCCTATACAAATCAAACAAATGAAAGAATAAATAGACAAGACACTAATTGAACCTGCGTTTCTGGGATCCAAAAATTTTATATTGTTTCGATGGATATATTTTTAAACATATTTATTATAATGAAAAATATAATAACCTCTTACAACCCCATATTTATTTTCACTAAACATTTTCTTTGTTCAGTAGAGTTTTTATTTTAATGATGGGAAAACAGTCAGTAGACTGCCAAACATCATAAAAAAATATAGCTTATTTTGCTTTTACATTTATTGAAGTTATTTTTACAGCATTTCTCGTTCATCAGTAATGCATTTTTTACTAGACTAAAACCCAATGTCCATTATATTGATCAGATTGAAAAGTATCAATTTCTTTAGTTTCTAGAAAAATTACCATGCGTTTAAGAAGGTTGGGGAAGCCATAATATAAATCTCTTCTCGATTCTACTCCATTGGTCTTGAATATTAAGCAGGGAAAAAAATTGCAGTTTTTGCTTTAAATTTTACTTTTCTTCGTCCGATTAAATAAATCTTTTAATTAAGAAATAGGTAATAAACTTAAAAACAGAATTCAATATAAAAACATCAGAACCTTATTTAAAATCATTTCTCGTTATGTGGAATAGCTAAAGTTATGGAAAAATGCTTAAACTTTTAGATATACTATTAATTCAATATTTTTTACAATTCATGAGCAAATGAAATGTAAAATTTTAATCAGATTAAGAACAAATCATGCTTTAACTCTCAAGACCTGGTCTTTTGCAAGCAAAGGCAATCAAGCTCATACAAAATTTAACTTCACATCCTTATTTGAAATATTTTAGTAATCCGACAAAACAGGCAGCTGTTAAATTGAATTTATTTTGACTAAAAAAATATGGATTTTTTTTTCAAGTTCTTTGGCTCTGTACAAATTGTTTTTACCCCCCTTCCAAATTGTCACGACTTCTATAATTTGAGCTATAGTTATTTTGAAATAAATACTTAAACACAATCACTTTTTGAAACTAGCGCTAGCACTTCACTAAGTACGTTGCACTTACTTTTGGCAAGCTCTCTTCGGAAGCATGATCCTCCTGCTCCGAGATTCTTTGGTGCTGAACAATGAGGGGGCGAAAAGTGAGGGAGCACAGCATCAAGGAAGCCATCATGAGAGCGAGGATCTACACAGAAATAAAAATTTAAAAAAAAAAAAAAAATTTTATTTTTATTCAATGCACTGTTTCTAAAATTCAATTTAAATTAGTATTCATTAATAAGTATAGGTGAATTTACATTTGCCAAAGTAAATTTTTATTTATTCTTCCCATTATCGCTATTTAATTAATCGGAAGCGAAAGTATCTGACGTTTAGGAAGCATTCAAAAAAAAAAAAAAATTGTTAAAAGAAAAGCTGAAAACTTTTTATAAAAAACTGTATATCATATGAAATCTTAAAAAACTTTTAAGACACACTCTTTAAATAATTAATAGAATGTCCTTTTTCTCTTTTTTTAGACTTCATTCAGCCTTTTGACAGAAAACTCACTAGTTTTCATATTTTCAGAAGTAACTTTTTTTTTTGTTCTTTCTTCGTTCGTCACCGAATTCGAGAGGCATTTTGAATTTTCATAATATTTGCCACTCTTCATAAATGCTCTATTCTTATAATCATAGCAGCATTTCCAGCTGTTTTAGAATATTTTATAACAGCCACAGCTTCAAATTACAGAGTGGTGCAATTAGAGTTATCTTGGTACAACGACTGAACCCTAGATCCCTAAATCTTTTCGACGCTCCCTTCATAATTGAAAATTCTATTAGTAATTACTTTTGATGAATATCTATAGAAATAGATTTCTGAACTTTGACTTATTTTGCCATTTGTGATGCAATTAGCGGATGATTTACTTCATCAATTTTCTTATAACATTGCAATTCATGCTCTCATATTATAATGACCCTCATCAGCAAGTTTTATTTGTTTCAACCCATGCTATCTTCTTCATTGGCGCAACAACCCCATGTTGGACTAAGTCCGTCTGCCTACTGGCAGATTTTGAGACAGGAGATGTTTTTCTTTTTACGGGGTAAGATTGTCAATCCTACTCCCAACGCTCTACAGTCATATAATATCGGTATCTACGGTTTAAAGTGGACTCCGAACCACTAAAAACATTCATGGCACAGCCGAGACTCGAACCAGAAACCTGTGGTACAGAGCGCCAGTTACTCGGCCATCAGGTCCTAAATTCCATACCAGGTATCATAAAAGCAAGTTTGCACCCCTTTATGCACATTTTATAAACAATTATTACCCATCACCAAGATATCTTGGATTTATTTACATATTCTTTTGCAAAACTTATCTGTTAAACTCTATTCATTCTGAAAAACTTTTTATCATCAATTTGATCATGGTAATTATGCTTCAATAGTTTTTGGTGAACATCGGTAGAAATAATTGCTTAAAAACCTTACTTGTAACTTATTTTTGTCCATTTTAAATATATGTATAATCCTCAGCCATTCTGTACGTAGACTTTTTCCAGCAAGTGTATCTATTAATTAGATTTGTATTATATCTACTATACTTAGTTTTTCAACATTTGTTTTGTTTAAAACATCATTGCAAATTCAGCAGCTAACCATTTAAGAATTTCTTCGTCTGAACCGAAATCTCCTTGAATTAAGCGACCTGATGGCCATCTGGCTAGCACTCGGGCCATTGGTACCGAAGGCTTCAGGTTCGAATCCTGGCGGTGGCAGGGATGTTTGTTGGCGGTTCGAATCCACCTTAAATTGTAGGTCCCGGTCTATTTAGCCTAAAGTGTGCATAAGATGACCGTAGAGCGACAAGCCAAACCTTGAATTAAATAAAATGTTTTTTTTTTTTTTTTGCAATCGTATCATTTGTTATAATGAGATTTGAGTCCATTTTTAAATATATATATATAATCACCAGCCATTCAGTACGTTGACTTTTTCCTAGCAAGTATATATCTATCTATCTATTCTATTATATTTGTATTATATCTACTGTATTTTTATTTCCAATATTTGCCTTGTTTAAAAATCGTTGTAAATTCAACATCTAACCAGTTAAGAATTTCTTCGCCTGAACCGAAATCTCATTTAATTAAATAGAATGTTTATGATATCTCATCGCTTATCTCACGTTTATCTAATCGAATTAGACAAAAATTTACAGTGAACAGCTGCTAAAGTGTCTTCGAAAGAAATCGAATCTTATTTTTAAAACGATAGAGCGTGATATTTTAAAGATTTTTATGCATATTGAAATGCTATTAAATATTTTAAACACGTATGCCATCTTTTATGATTTCAAAGAGATTTACGTAAAATTTGTAAACAATGCACTTAATTATTCCTGTATTGAATATCCTGTATCTCTAAATGAAAAAATTATAGTTGATTTTTATATGGATACTACTTGTTACACATTTAATGTTTTATTTAAAAAAAAAAATTTATTAATTACTTGCCAGTTTAATTTCTCTTCTTTCAATGTTAGAAATTACAAGTGAATTTATTGAGAATTTTAAGTCTAACAAAACTTATGTTAACATTTCACAACTCTAGCTTGAATAAAACTATATTACATTTTTAAAAGTATTTTATTCAGAAATTTTTAAGGATGGAGCCTGATGGTCGAGTGGAGTGACCACGAGGTCTGGTGCAAGGTGCCACAGGTTTCGGGTTCGAGACCCGGAGGTTCCATGGATGTTTGTAGTGGTTATAAATCCACTTTAAACCGTAGGTTATGACTGTTGGGCGTAGGACTGACAACCCTACCCCGTAAAAAGAAAACATCAGTTGTCTCGAAATCTGCCAGTAGGCAGACGGCCTTGACCCACCATGGCTGCTGCGCCAATGATGATGATTTTTAAGGATGGATTATATTTGTTGCTTATTTTTTGTGTTTATTTTGCAATAAAATATTTCAATTAACATAGTTAACAATCAACATTAACTAAATTAATTAATTGATATCGTTGAGTGCTCTTTAATAAATATTTTCCTAATTTACATACAGGAAATATTTTTTTTTTCATAGATGATATCGAATATCCAAACTGATTTCAAACGACTATTGAAAGATTCACAACGAAAATTTACTAAATAAATTTCGTTATCATTCAAGAAACGAAATCCACGAGTAAATCTCAATGACTTTTAGCAATATTTCATTGACAGAGAAGCCATGTTGATTGAGTTACATTTTAAAATTGAAATTCCACTTTCAATTTCATCATCAGAAAAGTTATCAACTTAGCCGTTTTGATAAGATTCTATTTTGAAATTAAAATTCCAACTTTCAATTTCACCGTCACAACAATTTCAAGGGTGTTGCCAGACTGGTTTCTCTAAAAAGTTGGACATGGAACCCTACGGCGGAAATGACCTCAATTCATTATTTATGGAAGGAATTAACTTCAAGGATGCTTGCCTTTCATCGGTAGAGAAAGGATAATCAAAAATAAGAAGATACCAAGGTTGTCATCGGATAAGCTTTTAGGTGATGCAAAAGAACAAACAGCCTTGCCAAAAGAAAAAAATTCGTCACGTGAAAATGTTCGCCACGTGAAATCTAAATACAGAAGCATGGGAGTCTCTGAAGAACGATAAAGCATTTATAGAATTATGTTTACTTAATGAACGATGAATTAATTTCAATGTTAAGACGCATTAATGTCCAGTGTATTTTTATCTGATAAACTCATAACAGATTCAATTAATTTTTTTCCTTTTTTTACAAATGATGAGAATATTAAAGTTGGAGGAAGATATAAGCTATAATTTTTTCACGTTCTAAAATTTACTCAATAAATTTATAGTGTTACATTATTCCACTCAAGGGCAAGTCATGATCTGACATTTTTGCAACCATAATTTCTTGTCTAAGATTATAGCATTTACATAAAAGAAATAGTAGCAATAATTAATTTTTTTTTTTAATATACCAATATTATTTGGGGAAGAAATAATTTTCTACTAAGTTATAACAAGCAATAACCATTACATATTTTTATTAAAATTTATCTTTTGGCAGATTGCCAAACGATTTTAATGGATCTGTTTATAACGTTGTTCTAATTAAATATGGAATACAGATTAGAGATGGGATGCAAGATGTATTATAATCTGAATATTAATATACAAAAATCAGATATTTTTTTTTAAATAAATATTTCTTTTCAAGGTAATCTAGTTATTTTTTTTATAAACATTTAAAAATTATAAAATTATTTAAAACTCCTTTTTTTTTTCAGAGTTTATTTATCACATAATGATGTGGAATTATTATTTGTATAATGATTGAAGTCAATTTATGAAAAAGGAAATTGTCAAAAAAATTCAGTGAGTTTGCATAATTTGAAGCCATTTTAAGTCACAAAAATATACACATTAAATTGCAAAATCATACAAAAATAATATTCATTACATAAATCTTGCAAAAGACATTAGAATAGCGATATAAATTAAATGTATATGTTTATTTTGTATGTACTGGTGAAATATTCTACAGTAGTGGGTTTCATAAAAAAAAAAAAATAAACATTTTTTTAAAAATTAAAAAAATTTTTTAATTTTTTAAAAATTAAAAAAACAAAACAAAACTATGGTAAAACGACAAATATCGCATGGAAAATTCTCCATTTTGTAAATAAAAATGTATATCAACATGGTTGTGACTTGTAAAAGATCACCCATAAAATGGAAAATGAAAAATTATAAAAATATGAATCGGAAGCATTGATGATAATTGAGACTAGAAAAATAATACTACCTATAATACTAATAACTAGAAAAATTATAAATTGATGAAATAAAAATAAAAATTAATGGAATAAAATAAAAATTTTCTCTAAAATTAAAATTTACTAGAAAAATTTTAACAACTCTTGAATTTTACTAAACCTTTGAAAATCTGCAAAACTTTCGAATTTTTTTTCTTATTTAACTTTTGAATAAAGTTAACAGAAAATATTGTTATTTATAGTACAAAATTATTGAATTATTTTGGCTGTTGAGTACGAAATGTGAAAATTCTGAAAGCAAATGCATTATTATTTAGGAAAACCATATCGATCAACCAAAACACTGAACCATCTGCGTGTTGTGCACATCAAGTTGTTTGCAAAGCCATTCAAGATGAGTCTTAAGGTAATAAATAAATACCTAGGGGTCTCAAATGAAAGAAACTAGGCGGATGTCCAATAAAATTTAATAAAGCATAAAATAGTTTACAATTAAATAACATTCAAAAATTAAACTGCAATCTTCTACAAAGAGTTATTTTTTATAACGTCCACCATACAAAAAAGAATCTCAGTTGAAACATCGATAATCCCAAGGTTGTAGTAAACATCAGCCGTTGCTATAGGAATGTCGCTGCTTTAGCCATTCGCTATAGGAACGTCGTTACAGAACCAAGTGTAAAATATTTATTTGTCTGGTTGCCATATTTAATAAATAAAAGTTATTTGACTTCGCAGAAGATAGATTGTACTTAGAAGAATGGATAATACGCCTTTCGGAAACTGCTAGTCTGGTTATCTCTTCCCGATATATATACTAGAGTTTGTAAAAATTGCAACACCGTAAAGACGTCATCAGAATGAAATGAAATTTAATACACAAACTACTTGTATCGGTATAAATAAATGATTAAATTTTCAAAGCCAAAAAAACTATATTAAGATTCCGAAATCAGAATTTTATATAGTCACCAAGCGCTGCAATAAGTGCTGCTATGTGACGTGGTATGAAGTCAAACAGATTTTGAATGTCTGCCTGGAGAAGAACATTCCATATTGTTTATATGCGTACCCAAAGTTCAACTGCAGAAGCTGTAGGATGAGGACCACGTGCGATGCCAGCCAACGAAATCCTACACATGTTCAATATGCGACATATCCGGCGAATAAGCAGGCCAAGGTAGAAGCTGCATGTGTTGTACTGAAAAGAAGTCTTGAACATTTCTTGCAACACATGTAGGCGGGCATTATCCTGTTGATAGCTCCAGGAGTGCTTTAAGCGTAAGGAACGACTTCGGGCTTCCAGCACTTCATTGTACCGATTGTTGTTAAGATTACCCACAATTCATAACAGATGAGACAATAGAAGAGACACAGTTGCGTCTCACCTACGTTTACCATTAGCAGAAAACCATAGACAATTTTCAATATCCTGCTACAGCCCTCTATTTATACAACAACAGTTCAGAGCGCGTTACTCAGCTCACGCATGAGGATGATTCTAACATTTTAATCATTTGCATAGCACACTATAATTTGCATTTGTTGAATGTTTCAGTTCAATTGTGTCATTCCTTCACAGTATTGCATTTTTAGAAACAGGAATATACGAGTAGTATTCAGAACGTGTCAAATGGGGTAGCTAATAAATGAAATATCCGTTTGAAGCCTAGTTGTTGGCCTACCAGAAGTTATTGATTGGGAAGTGAAAGAACTGTCAATTGTCGCGAGAGTAGGAGTGTGATTATAATTGTTTTTATAAATGAAACTAATATAGAAGATAGAGTGAATAAATCAGAAGGCACAGTTTATTCTATACTGTAGTATATATAACTATAGAGCCTACATCCTACTTGTGCTGCCTAAAATAATTTCAATTTATTAGCAAAAATATACGCTGTAAACACATATTTATGCGCAATGAGTTACTGAAAATAGAAGAGGGCTGCTTACACAGATGAATATCGTTTCATTTTATATAAAGTTGGATGGACGAGCCTCTGTAGAAGGTTCACCAAAGAAAACTTCGAATGAAAGAGCATCAGAAACATAAAAATGTTTTATAAAAACTAGACAAATATCTATTGTTTTCATAATGTGATGAGCAATCTGAGACATCTAGTTGCTCCTTCAAAGCTATCTTCTAGCTTACGCTAAATAAAACGTTTATACATATGCATATTACGTCTATGCTTGCATCTATGCATATTAGAAGGATGGTTTTAATGTTTTGGCTGATCGGGATATAATTATGAATATAATTACAGATTCGCAGAATAATCTAGATTTAATATAAAAACTGCATAAGCTAGTAAAGATTATCCGTCAAAATTTGGTCTTTCTTTAACTTCTATCAAACTACTTTAAAAAGGAGATAAAAACCTGATTACCTGCAACGTCGCGGCGAGTTCAATGGTGTTCAGCAGATGAGACAAGAGTAAAGGCATGACCATGGTAAAGACGGAACTGCCAGCAGTGACCAGTCCATTCACGAAGCCCAGTCTCCTGTGGAAATAGTGGCCCAGCACTACCAGGGAAGGGGTGTAGGCTAGCGACGCTCCAGAGCCCAAAAGCACTCCATAAGTGAGGTACAGCAGTTCGAGACTGTTCACGAAAGAGCTGGCCAGCATGCCTACAGTAGCCATGAGACCTCCTATAAAGGACGTGGTCCGGATGCCCAGCTTGTCCGTCAGGATGCTGGCCACGGGAGACAGTAGGAATGTCATGCCGATGGACACTGAGCCCACCCATGCTGAAAGAAGAAAAGAACGTTTTGTGATTTCTCAAAAAATTTTAGTTTCAAATAAATATGTGTATATATTATATATATATATATATATATATATATATATTAGTTATAAAAACGAGGAAATTTCTAGCACTTTTCGGGAAAAAAATTGTAGAAATTTGGCGGATAGGGACAGGAGAGTGTGACAGAAATATTTCCATGATTCCTGATATTTCAGGAAAAATTTGGACACATTAAATTCAACTGAAGTAAAAAGATTTTATTTCTATATTTTAATGATTTTTTTTTATTAAATATTATTGGTGAAAAAGGTAATAATAAGTAATAATCTCAAGTGTGTGTGTGTAAAAACGACGAAATCAAATTTTGTAGTTGTCAATTTCTTCTCGCATTTCCTGGATTTTTTTAAAAAAATTAATTGTAGAAAATAACACTATACGAAATTTTAAAAATCTGGGAAATTTTTAGGTTTTGCTACGATTAATTGTGGAGTACTGAATTGGTATTTTGTTTCGAATTCATCAGGCACCATATTGTATTATATTATAACCCTTTGGTACACATGAGAACAATTAAAGAAGTAAAATAATAAAATCCCTCGGAGCCATATTTTATGCCAGAGGCAGATAACAGATTTATTGTAAACAATATTTCTAAACAGTTCCTTAAGTCCTATCCAAACATGTGTTCCATTGGTACATAAAAACATCATTTCTACATTAAAAAAATTTATGGTCAAGCTCCCGAATCGTTTGTGAATTGTTTATTTTCTACTCCTTTTTCTAATTAGGCTTGATGGCCAACTGGCAATCACTCTGGCCATTGGTATCACAGGCTTCAGATTCAAATTCTGGCGGTGGGATGGATATTTGTTATGATTCATAATCCACGTTAAACTGTTGGTCCCGGTCTAATTAGCCTAAAGTGTGCACAAAATGACCGTAGAGCGAAAAACCAAAACAAACCTATTTCTAATGTCGAGCTTTAGAGGGAATGGTTTAGTAGTTTAAAGATTAGTGCTATAGCATTTGTCTTTGTCTAAAAGTTCGCCACAACGCAACTTATTGTGAGACATTAACACGCCTACGTTAAATTCTTAGGTAATTGAAACTGTAATAATTTTTTGAAGTACTGTCTGATAACTACAAATATACAACTCTCGATTGTAGTAATTTAAATAAATAAAAAAATCAAGCTGTCATTTTTTTCAGCTAGCTTCATCCGAGAGAAAAATAAAAATATACCCGAAAAGTGCTATCCTTCAAAATCGGTTGTCAATCACTCATCGGTCAAGTCCAAAAGTTAAAAGGCCGTTAGTACCTTGAGACACTGTTTATTTACTTTTCTAGAATATGTTTATTAAGTCGCTCTCTCAAAAGAGTTGATTTCGGTTATCTAATGACTTAAGAATCTAGATTCTTCAAGGTTTTAATGGTCCGTTTAAGAAAAAAATCGTTTATAAACAATTAACTATTTCAACAAGACATTTTTTTTTAAGAGAGTTGGCATTGAGACCAATGAAGTACGCACTTCGGTTTCGCTTTTATTCGTTTTGAGACGTTTACATTATCTACAAAGCTAGTTTGATTAATATTTCCCAAAAGGATTTAACGTATTTAATATTTGTTAAAAGAGACAGACTGTAATCATGTTTTGATCTTCGGTAAAATAAGGCAATGCTTAAATCTTAAAGGCACTTAATAGTTTTTCAAACCTTTTAACGGCAAAACTCAAGTAAATGTTGCCATATTTGTAAAAATAATCAGATTAGGGGGAGGTGGGAACCCGATAGATATTAAAAAGAAGTGAAGTAAATAAATAATATTTCATCGTAATCAAAACTTAGATTCATCTCAGATTCTAGTTTTTGTTGAAAAGATCGAATAAACAGAAGTGCTAATTACATTAATAAGCGTTGGAATCAATTTGACAGAATTAAATATGATTCATCTAGATAATTTTGTTTTAAAACATTTTTTATTTCGTTTTCATATTTATAATTTCGGTTATAATGTCTCTGATGAAAAGTAAAAACATTTATGCTATTATGCTAACTACATTTCATAGTTTTCTCATAATTCATCTTTTCCTAAAACTTCTTAATAGGTAAATAACTTAGGGTCTCAACACTAAAAAACAACCCAATAACCAATGAAATGTGTGAGAATAAAGAAATTTTCAGGTTAACGAAGGCACAAAAAAATGCAATTTTTTTTTTTTTTTTTTTATAATTTTATTTTTCTTGAATTTTATTAGGTTGATTTTTTAAAGAATATTCTTATAAATCACATAATATAACATTTGTAAATTTCAAAAGTATTCTTTTTTTAAGATACACCATTTACCCTTATTACATATTGCCACCAAAATTATTTAAAAATGTGGCAACTGCCTTGGTGTCGAGCTTACACCTAATTATGTCTTTGATTGCTCAACCGTTACAGCTCCCATGCATTGTCTGGACCATCCCTAGGAAGAGGATTTATATTCCGAGCTGGCAATCAGCATAGTCAATATTATTTGGAAGCCCCACGACATTTGATTCAGTTCATTTCATTTGATTTGATTCAGTTCTTTACTACTCTTCAGGGGATACGATAACAATAACAAACAACATTTATATGAAGAAACGAATTTTGCTTGCTTGGATTTTATAGTATGCGTTTGGTTCGTCGCTCTATGATCATTTTGTGCACCTATAGGCTAATTAGATATGGACCTACAGTTTAAAGTGGATTACGAACCACTAACAAACATCCATTTCACCACCAAGATTTGAACATGAAGCCTATGGTACCAAAGGCCAGAATGCTAGCCAATTGACCATCAGACCGCAAGTGTATGGGAGTTTATTGCCATTTAACAATATACAAAAAACAGAAATTTCTATGTCATGTAAATTAGTAAAATATATACATATTATGAACAGTATATACATTACAAAAGAATAGAATTATTTGACGTAAAACGATATTTCATAAGTACTTACATTTATTTAAAAAAAAAGATTTATGTTTCAGAAACGTTTTCTAATCTATCACCAATTTCTACATTTTCCTTCATCACAATTATGATAAAAAATTGGTGAAAAATATTTTATCATTTACATCAATATGATCGTTAATGATTATCATGTTGAATTTTAGATAAGATGAGAACCAGAAATTGATTACA
Organism: Caerostris extrusa; assembly: GCA_021605095.1. Taxonomy (NCBI): domain Eukaryota; kingdom Metazoa; phylum Arthropoda; class Arachnida; order Araneae; family Araneidae; genus Caerostris; species Caerostris extrusa. The sequence continues at coordinate 41,330 of BPLR01002467.1, forward strand.
GTTACATAATAATCCGTTGAAGACATTGCAATAACCTCATTAAATTTTATTACAAGACATATTTTTGCTAGTTTTCACATTACTAAAGAAAAACTGTTCTAAAACCTACTTTTATGATGTATTACGTAAACATCCTTTTTTTTTTTTTAAATAAACATTTAACTTTCGACATTTTTTAACGAGTAACCTATTTAAAAATTTAACTACGGAATGAAATTGTTTATTTTTATAAAAATTTACTGAGAGATGTTTAACCTACTTATTAGAACTATTACAGATAACTTTAGTTACATTTTAGATAATTCTTTTGTACTTTCAGAGTTTTTCTTTTAAGTATGATACGATATGATAATGTATTAAGATTTTTTCATATTTGAATAAATCCAGAGATATGGGGAAAATTTGTATTGAGATTTATGGTACGCCTATGTGTGTATATTGGTAATCCTTAACTTACGGATTCGCACTTACGACAAAATTTCATAAACATTTTCATTGAGCAATCGCTATTTTAAAGATTGATATCAATTTTCTGCCTGCAAATAAATATGTAGTATATAAAAAAAAATTTATATATACATTGCGGTTTCGACAATAAACAGCAACATGATGCCTTTATTAGTGCCTTTATCATAAATTACTACTAATGTTTGGATCAAAATCACAAATTTTGGTACTAATCATTCATTTGGCGAGTGAATGGAGCTCTTTCAGAGAATGTGTATCATGCAATGGATCCCTGCTCATGCGGATTTGCAATTGAATGAAATTGCAGATTGCAGCGAAGAATGCCATAAGTCTGGATCAGACTGCCATTCCTACTTCACTTGCAGATGCAAATGCCTTGGCAAAATCTAAACTTATTATTCCTTCTAAGATCAAAACTAAATACCAAATTATAGAACTAAACTTCTGAAAAACAGCTACTACTCTCACAAGATTAAGGATGAAACACCACAAAAATATGAAAATTTCTACTGGTGACGTTCAAAAATATCAAAACTGGGGCAACTGCCCTGATGTCGAGCTTACTCCTCATCGTGTCTTTGATGGCCCAGCTGTGGCAAGGGTCGTATATTGTCGGGAACATCCCTTGGAAGAGGATTTATACTCGAACTGACAACCAACATAATCAATATTATTCGGGAGCACCACGACATTTGACTTGCTTGTACTCTTCAGGGGGATATGACACTAACAACATAAAGCTCTTTGGCTGCACAAACTTCTATATTGACTTGTAGATGAGATGTATTTGGACGAAGCCCATTGAGTTAAGAGTGACATGGTGTAAAAAAAAATTGTAAATGAAAAAAAGAAGATTCAAAATGATGGACTATTCAAAATGAAAGATTGCAGTGGAAAAAAAAGAACAATTAGATAGGAAAGTACGTACAGTCCTTAAAGATCATGCTTTCATTTTAGATAGAATTAATTATTAGGAGATTTAGCAGCATAGCTATTGAGAAATATTGAACTTCTCTTCGTTTTTTTTTTTTTTTTTTTTAATTTTAAAGGCTATCGTAGAGGGAAATGATGGACTCGATAGATGAGAAGACATTTATGATCACTTTAATGATAAAAATAGCTTTATGTATAGCATCAATAGACAGGGTTCCTGGGAAAATTGATTCAGAAACTTGAAAAGTAGGGGTTTGTGCATCTCAATAAAATATATAGAAATATTTTTAGTTGCATTGGCGTAAGAGATGTTTTATTTGATAAAATTATAGGTGAAGGAATTTCATGATTCTGTTTATTACGATAATTAGGTAATAATCAACAGTCTGTTATTGATTTTTTGTTAATACCGCGTACATTATTTGTATATCGGTGGATGGCAACATACATATAAACGGAAGAAACATGATTAAAAGAAATTTGACCTTTTGGGGAAACTCATTTTGGTAAAGATAAAATAAATAATGAAAATAAGTGGTGTAACTTAAAGCAATAGATTTTGAAGTTTTTTGAAATTCTACGGTATGTACCCTAAGAAAATGTTTTAAAACTCGCCAAAAACAAATTAAATGAATTTGAATTAGAAAAATAATTATATTGTTTGAGGATCTGATATCTAAAATATTCTTCAAACTCAACGAAATATTTGAGAATACAGATTATTTTAGATATCAAAACCTCAAACAATATAATTATTTTCTCTAATTCTAATATTAAATTTATAATAGTTATTCATCTACATAGAAGCATCAGAAAAATATCAAATGAAATCACATACTTACAATACAATGATAAGTAAGTAATTGTATTTTTCAATGGGCGTATTAGTCTGGATTGCAAATCTGAAATGGTAGACTATTTTTTATTGGTACTTTTTATGACGGCTTAATGTAAGCATCCTAAATAAATTGATGTATTAATCATAATCAGAGCAACCCACTAACCATTATAAATGACAATGCGGTAAACGATTCAGCAGAATAATAGTAACCCTTCGTTATAACTTGCTAGTCAGTAAACAGAGGAAAAAAAAAAAAAAAAAAAAAAAAGAAAAGAAAAAGAAAAAACACAATATGCCGAAAGCTTAATATGTTAATAAATGTCATGGGTTTTTGTATCTGGGTTTTAATGCTGCTAAATTTTTTAACAAGTATAATTTGGAATTATTAAATGGGTTTTGAAAAGAAGATTTATAGTTTTAAGTAGCAAATAGGAAATTATTTTTTTATCTGATGTACATTAATTTACATTTATGTTAATAATAAAAAAAAAAATTAAACCACGCTAAGTTAACCCATCGTAATCTGTGACTTCCAAAGCCATTTATATAGTGTGTCTCGAAATTGCCCTCATCCTAATCAAAGATGCAAATTATTAATATCTGTCTGAATAAATTACAATTAACAATTTACGAAAATAGAAAAAATAAATAAATAAACAAATAAAAGAAATAATTGACTGGGCCGATATGCATGTTACCCATAAAATTATTTAACAATTACTCAAAAAAAAAAAAAAAAGTAAAAACTAATGAAATATATAATCATTAGCTTATGAAAGAAATCTAAAAAAATATACTAATAAGAAATATTCAATTATATAATTAATAGTTTGTGGGAAAATAAAAATTATTTTTTAAAAATACTAAACAATTATTTAATATTGAAAGTGGTCCAGGACATCGCTGACTCACTGTCTCTCAAACAATACCCAAATATTATATATTATATGGGTTAAAAAATATCTAAGTTAGGGCTTATGTTCTAAGTCCCATGCTATCGTCCATTATTATTACGCAACATAAAAATATCATTCCGATCTTTTTTTTTTTTTTGGTGATCTGTCATATTTTATCAATAAAACAAACAGCTTTGTGTTGAAGCGTAATCCACATTTCATGCCCTGCATGAATTCCGAAGAGGCAACAAAAATAGATTTTTGAAATGGATACTGAGATAAACCCATATGTGAACAACCGCACAGTTCAACTATCAACAAATATTAAATGTTATAGATTCCGGATACTAACATTTATCTGCCAATCTGCTCACGTGTATATATTAGATATAGATTGTCACGAGTAAAGTTCATGTAAACAAACGCGAAACTGGCATGTCGCTATTACTGGCATGCGCAAATTGACCCAAAATTCCACAAATCTAAAAACCTCTGACTTTAATGCCTACAAGAGGAGCAATCATTGAAGAGTTAAATTGTGGGCCAAGTCTGGAAATTTTATACAGTTAGATTAGAGTGCTACATTTTGACAACAACAGCTGATTAATATATTCTTGTTATGAGTAAGAAATCATGTGATGTGTAACTAGCCCATAACGAAATTTGATCGTTCGTTGAACTGCTTCGCCATTTATTACTTACTATGTTTTGATTTTCCTCATCCAAAATTGAAGGGTTGGTTGGTTGATTGGGGTTTTATGGCACAAGGGCCAAATTTGGCGATACTGAGCCAAACAACAATTTTTTTTTTTTTTTTAAATCTGGTAAAATTGAATGGTTAAAAATTAAAAAGTCAATTGCTATAACAGGTAAAAGACAGTACCAAGTAAAAACATGTAAATACTAAATTAAAATTTTGTTAAAAATCCTATTAAAATTCATGTGAAATAGTGTCAATTAAAAAGCAAGTAAAAGAAACTGACAAAAACAATAGAGAATGGTGCCACAAACAAATTTCAAGTATAAGGCATAAAACCAATTTTTACAAGAAATAAAAAAGTTTAGCATGGGGAGTGGCTCCCAGTAAGTCAGATAGGGTGGGATGCACACGACCGAGAAGGTTGAGTCGGCATTGGACCAGTATATGTTCGACGCAAAAATAGTGTCACACATGGAACAAAAAAAAGGAGTAGGCTCTGAACGAAGTAAATGCGAATGTGTGAAGTAGGTATAGCCTATACGAAGTCACACTTGATGCTTTGTCGTGGCAAAATACGGAATGGTTTATTTAAAGGCACAACTGCCTAAAATTGAAGGGAACTACATGATTGTCATGAAATGTTTTTATCGCTTACCCAAAATAAGAGTGGAGAATTCATATGCTGTACAGATTGCCAGATTGACGGAGAACCTTGGTTGCTTAGCAACTTTTATCTCCTGCTTTGTGAATGAGTGAAGTTTCTTAAGCTTTAAGCCCATTGATTAAATAGAAAAAAAAATAATATATATATATATATTATGAATTTATTTTAAAAAAAATTAACTTATTAATCATTCGTATTCATATGCTGTAGAAATGTAAACATGATACAATATTTTTTTTTTTTTTTATGGAGATAGTGGTATTTTCAATTTGCAATACCGATCAGCCCGAAGGCATACGAGGCTGGAGATAGTGGTATAATTGACAAATATTTAAATTTTATCCATCGTAATTAAAATTGATTGAAATTTTATGTTTTAATATCGTATAATATATGAACTACAAAGGTACTAAAGTGTATGAAATGTGTCTATTATTTACCCAAGAAAAGATCGAAGAATTCATATGTAATAGAAATGTATAACTAAACATGATACAATATTTTTATTGAAATAGTGGTACTATTTAACTATTATAACTAGAAAAAGTTTAAGTTTTATCCATTGTAATTAAGTTATTCACTAAAGTTTTTTGTTTCGATATTTATGAACATATTTTCATATATTATATATAACATATAACATATTTTCATATATCATATATTTCGTAGTATATGAACTACATGATTATTTGTCATGAAATGTCTCTGTCGTTAACCCAAAATAAGACTGGAGAATTCATATGCAGTAGAAATGTATACGTAAACATGATACGATATTTTTTATGGAGATAGTGGTATAACTGACTAAAATTTAAGTTTTATACACTGCAATAAAATTATTAACTGAGGTTTTCTGTTTTGATATTGCATAGTATATGAACTTAAGTTTCATGTATTGTAATTGCAAATAAAATTTTTAAATAAAATACAAGCTTAATATTTAATAAAAAACAATGCTTAGATTTTGTAAATTCTAAAAAAGTAGATGCATGCCACTCAAAATTCATAAAAATTTCATTATATACTTATTATTATTATTATTCATATCTTTATAAAATATACTTATTGTTGTATAATGACATGCTATACGAATACATGACGCACGCAATATACACGTATGTATGCACACCTATATGTATATTTCCAACTAGTGTAGACTTTGAAAGGATGTTAAACACTAAGCTGAATTATTTCCAGGAAACTTATAAAATCCTGGAAGAGGAGCAGGCTGCCTTTAGAAAGGGTATATCTACTTCTAATTCTATTTTGAAATTTGTCCATGCTGTAAAAGCAGGTTTCAATTAAAAGAAAAGCACTTCAGCTGTTTCTGTAGACTTTCAGGGAGCGTAGATTACTATATGTAGAAAGAGACTCCTAAACAAGTAGAAGAATATTGGTGTTAAAGATAAAATGTCACAAATAAAATCATTTTACAAAGACAGTCTGAGTCTGAAATTGTAACCAAAATAAAACAAGATATCAAGTTCCTTAATGAAAATTTTATCACTTTCCAATGGATTCCATCACATGTTGGAATTGATGGAAACGAAAGGGCAGATCTGGTAAAAAAGGAACGGAGGTTCCTGGACAGTGTCTTATCTCTCTTGGCTCTTTTAGGATAACTATACGGAACAAAATTAAGTCATCGTATATTAGTGAATTATTATCTAACACCAAAGGGAAAAAACTTGCCAATTTTAAATTAAGAACTGTGCACGACTGCCTGGTCGAACATCTGACCAAAATAGGGATTGTGAACTCTGATATATGTGTTTTATGTTAAACAGAGAAAATGAATAAGGCCCATCCATTTGTTTGCTCGAGACTGGAATCTTAACTTAAATTTAAAACAAATTTATATATGCAGAATTTTATTATTATTATTATTTATTTATTATTATTATTATTTTTTTTTTTTTTTTTTTTTTTTTTTTATTAATTAATAAAAATTTCGAATAATTAATTTTTAAATCAATTAATAATATACCTATATTGCTTTTTACTATCTAATCAATGGGCTGAAAGCTTAAGAAATTTCCGTCACTCACAAAGCAGGAGATGGAGGTTGCTAAGCAACCAAGGTTCTTCATTAATATGGCAAATCGTCGTCTTAACTTAAAACAGAATGGTGATTTGTGTACTCTTCACTGAAGAGTCAGAGAAAATATGTCTTGATCAAACGGACTTTTATTAGGGTATTTTTAGCTTTTTAAATTTTTATCCTCAGAACATTTAACTTGTTTTTAACCGCTTTTATGGTGGTTTGTTCGTTTCTATTAAGAATGTCTGGTATTTTCCCTTTTTAATTTTGATTTGTTTATTTGTTCTTTTTGTTTCTATGGTAAGTGGCCAAATTTGTATGGATTGAGTTCTAATAAAGCCATAAGTAACAACAGCAACAATATGTTTAAGTTCAAAAATATTTCTAATAATAGTTCAGACAGTAGATATCATCGCGGAGGTGAAAGAAGAAAAAAAAAGTTCTTTATTAGTAAAGAATCCAAAACTTCGAAATCTTCGTTTATCTAATAAATACAAGATAAACTGTTTGTACAGTGTTGCATCTAATAATAAAATTAAATGTAATAAATTTGGAGATAGTGGTGAAAAGTAGTTTAGAAAAAAAAATCGAAACAATTTTAAACAAAGATTTTATTCCATTTTTTTAAACATGGCGATGAATGTGTTATGTAGAATTGAGTGAAATAGGTAAGCTCGAATTTATTGATGACATCATGAATCAGTGAAAGTACGTTAATATCTTATACAAAAATTTATAATAATAAGTCTAGAGAGAGATTCCTTTTAATGTTCGGTTGAGGTTGCTTTTTATAACTGTAAAAGAAATTATTAAAATACTCCCTCAGTCGATCTGAACCCAATTGATTGAAATTTAAAAATAAAATTCGGAAGTATGACATTTCCTCAACACAGCAGCGAAAATCTTTAGTAAATGAAATAGGCCCGTAATATCAGCTATACTTTTAATGAATTCTTAAATATTTTAACAATTTACCTTGTTGAAAATGCATTAAAATTATTTTTTGTTTTTACTATTGCTTTATAGAATTCAATCAAAACATCATTGAAAATCCATTGTATTAATTTATAGACCCTTTCGATCTAGATCTGCCTTACTTTATTCATTCACATGTATATTATAATCATTAATGGAATAGACAGTAACATTATAATATAACTGTTAGTTGTTGATCAGATCATGCGTTTTAATTTCTATGCCTACAAATTTTAATACCGAGAAAATGTTTTTTTTTTTTTTTTTTTTTAATGTTTTTAAAAATACTATTTAAAAAAATGTGTCTTGCACAAATATTCAATTAAAAAAAAATCTACTATAAAATGTTTTTCAACTGATTAATTAATTACCTATGAATAATTGGTTACCTTAAGATATTAAGTGTCGATGAATGCAAAAACAAGACATTAACATTATACATCGAGGAAGTAAAAGGAGTCGAATGCAGTACAAATTTTCCTTTCAATCTCAGTTGCATAACTACTTATCATTGGAAAGGAATGTTTGCAAGACCGGATAAAAGCCGTCTCGTTTGTTTACATTCAAAATAAGTCTGACGTCCAAACGGCCTCAGTTCGTCAGCTTTTGTCATCTGACATCGGACAAAACATGCATAATACAGTAGAACCTTTGTAAGTCGAACTTCAAGGGAGACGTCAAATAATTCGAGTTATAGAGTTTTCGACTTATGAAGGATTTCGACTTACGCGGATTTTGTAAGGAAATATTCGACTTGTAGAGGTTTAGATTCTTTCTAACTTATTTTGAGTTAAAATAAATAAAAATTCAAGTTACAGAGGTAATAAACATGCTTATTTGCAACTTAAAAATTATATTATGTACTACAATACAAAAATCAAAATAATTCCGAAACAACCTTAAAATTAAAAATATTATGTATTAAAAAGTCAGTTATTATTTATTTATTTATTATTACTATTATTATTATTATTTTTTTTTACACAATTCGATCGTTCTCTATTTTATAGCATTAGATAATGCTATAAGATAAAGAGCAGAAAATTCTTTTGCTTCCGAGTTGCTATTTCATAGAATTGGTTATTCTATTTACTATATACTCAAATGTTTTCGAATGTTTATATACTCGAATGTTTTCTAGGAAACAATGACGTGCATTGTCGGCAAAATCGTAATCTTAAAGTCGGAAACTTATTTTTCTTCGAGCTATAGAGGTAATTAGTTTCAAATGTTCGAGTTGTTAAGGTTGTAAAAAAGATTGTAAAATCAAACATTGCTAATGTTCGAGATACAGAGGTCCAATTTTTTTTTCGAGTTACGGAAGGAAAATATATACCAAAATGGCTTGTGGGGATTGACTAATTATTTCGACTTATAGAAGGTTGAAATTTCGAGTAATGGAGGTTTTGAGGCTTGAAGGGAAGGGAAAAAAAATTTTTTTCGAGTTGTGGAGGTTTTCGATTTATCGAGGTTCGATTTAAAGAGGTTCTACTGTATATTCAAGCAGATTAGATCAGAAGGACTTAACCATTTTTGATCCAGCGAATCTTTTTTGCCACTTAAAATAAAGTCAGATTCATTTATCAGAATAATTAAAGGCGTAAAAAATAAAATCAAAGTAAATCAGTAATATTAAATAATAATTAAATGAGTTATAAAGTACAAGATGATTTAAATTTTATTATTGAAAAACTTGGCAATGCAAATACTAATGTGATCCTATCTTGAATAAATATGATACGTGATATAAATAATGTGATTAGCTGTAATAAAAATCCAACATACATTATAATTTATTATATACATTTATATAAGAATTGTTAGAATTAAATAAAAGGGTAAAGATTTATTTTAAAACCGAACTCATATACTCCCAAGCTGTCGGGAACCCCTAATTAAAAACCTGCACAGATTAAATGATTCTCAAGTTGGCCAATTGGCTAGCACTCTGGCCAATGGTACCACATGCTTCAAATTCGAATCCTGGCGGTGGTATGGATGTTTATTAGTGGTTCGGAATCCACGTTAAACTGTAGGTCCCAGTATAATTACCCTAAAATGTGCAAAAAGTGACCGCAGAGCGACAAACCAAATCCATGAAGGAAGAACTTTTACTTGTTGAAAATAAAACGTTAATTGATTTTAATGAATCATTAAAGTTCACACATCTGTGAATTTTTAAATTTAAAATATTGATTATTCCATATCTGAGCAGATTAAACGCAACTTAAGATTTTCCAAATATATTTACACTAGATATACTTATTTTATTGCTTTATCATTTGGATTCAGTTACACAATGCTAAAATGTAACATATCACACTTTTCAGACAGATTAAATTGTTTATGTCATTCAAATCGAATAAGTTGTCAAAAAAAAATCACTCAATTCATCCATTAAAATCATCTACGATTTTATCGGATATCAAAATGGTAAGTAAATAAGATGACTATATAGATTTTTTACGAAGACATTTTCAATACTTTGTAACGACACCAAAATAACTGAAAAAAATAAAAATATATTCGGGAGATAAATGTCTCTTGAAAATTTCTTAAATTTCAATAAGTTCTTGTTTTATCTGCCTTGTACTCAAGGCCGGATTTAGATGAAAAGAGGCCCTAAGCTATTCCACTTATGAGGCCCTTTCACCTCCCATTTTTAAGTTTGTAAATTACATGAGAGATAATAAAATACATCATTACTGTGATCTATATCAGTATGGTTAATGAAACATGTTGTCATTGGTACAAATCTTTATAAAAAATATGGCACGGATAATAAATAAAAAAAAAAGTTGAGAACACTTATTTGGACATTTATTCTCAGCACCCTATATAGTACTTGTAACAATAACTAATCAAACATAACACGCAACATTTACAAAGAAACAAAATTCAAATAAAAAAAATTAACGAAAATAAAATATTCAATAAAAATTATATTTTCCATCAAATTAAATAAAATATATTCAATACATTGAAGATTAAAGCAAATTCAATTCAGATAAATTTATTTTATAATAATTCGCGTTGATCTTAACCAATGCATTTTTATGTTTGTTTATTAATCATATGTGTAGAATTTCTCCTTATTTTCGATTCAGTGTTTTAGTGGTTTACTGTTTTTAGAATAGTGAAATTCTAATTTTGCTAACAATTTGAATGTAGGCCCCTCTCGATCTTGAGGCCCTAGGCTGAAGCCTAGTTAGCCTATTGGAAAATCCGGCTCTGCTTGTACTACAAGTAAATTTTTAATTCTTTGTTGAAAATATATCAAAGCTTTCCTATCAAGTGTTATTAAATACGTATGTGATCAATAAAATATATCAATATATATATTTTTTATGGTATTTCATAAAAAAATTTAAATATCATATTGAAATAATTTTTCTTTAAATTATCTTTCCAATGTAAGCAATTTTATAGCATAAATAAAAAGAATATTGCTCAGGCTTCTTCTGGATTTTCTGATAGGATCTAATTTTGGTAAGAAAGTTAATCTAAAAGAAAATAAGCCCTAATTTCTTGTGAACTAAGGGTTATAAATATTTAAAGAAACTTGTTGCGCATTTTCTTAGATATTTTTTAAATAATTTTTTAATATTTTCTTTATTATTTAAATAACGACCTGCAATATTTCGATGTTTGAATATTGATACAGAACAAGTTTCTCTCTATTCCTTTTTCTTCATTGGCGAAACAGCCCCATGGTAGGCCACGGCCGATTGCCTATTGGCAGATTTCAAAATAGGAGATTTTTTTTTTTTTCTTTTTACGCTGAAGGGTTGTCAGCCCTACAACCAATAGTCATATTAGACCGAGATACACAGCGTAAAGTGGATTCCGAACCACTACAAACATCCATGGCACCGCTGGGACTCGAACCCTGTGACACCTAGCGCCAGAGGACTAGTCACTTGGCTATCAGGCCCTTTTTTTTCTATTTACCATTACAAAATATTTATAAAGTAGAATACCCACGTTCACTCCGTATTTAAATATTTGGCACTTTTTTTTTTGTTGTTGTTGTTGTTGTTGTTAATTATAAAAAAAACCACATTCACACAATTTAATAAAGTCGTTGGTTATATTCGTTCGTCATCGGTCATTGTTTCCCAACAGGAGTAATATGGGCCTGATGGCCAAGTGGCTAGAGCTTTGGCGCTCGGTACCTGATATCACAGGTATTGGGTTCGAATCCCGGCGGTACCATGGATGTTTGTAGGGGTTTGGAATCCACTTTTTGTAGGTCCCGGTCTCATATGACCTAAAGCATCACAGAGCCCAATCAAACTTCTTCTCACCCATGTCCCTCCTAAATTGTAAAGGGGCTGCTCTAGGCACAGTGTGTAGTAGTGCATGAGCAATATGACTACAGTAATGAAACAAAAATATGAACATATTTTGAAATTTTTTGTATTTAAAAAAAAAAAAGCCCTATGTACTTTATGAAAAAATTTATGCTTTCTTTAATAAAACCAAATTGATCTTTCATTATAAAAAGATATTTCATTAATTCGTGATTCATTTTTTAAAAATCAATTCAGATTCAAGCCCATTTTAAATTGAAAGGCTTTTATTGCTTTAAAAGATATAAAGGATTTATAAATATATCTTGGGGAAAGAGGTTAAGAAAAGGGAGAAAATGCATAGCATTTTATGTTAAACAAATGAAAGACATTCATAAAAACATCTACGTAGATTACATTAATTTATCTTCTATTTTTTTTTTTTTTTTTTTTTTTATCTAGGCTGTTTCATCCCAAGAGAAATTATTTTTATTTTTTAAATCTTGCAATAAATCTGTAGGTAAGAGTGTCAGCGATAATATTTATACCTTTATTTATTTATTAATTATATTTTCATTAAAATTATTATAAGTGTTAGTTGTTTATCAGCTTTTAAAACGAGTACCTGCATTTAACAATCGATAAATTATGCTAAAAAAAATTTCTAAGAAATGTAGATACTAATTCAATAAATACGAGTAGCAATAAATAGATAGTAAAATAACTCATTTCCTCTTTTTTTTTAGTTTTGAAATAATTTTTTGCTTAATTGAGCATATTTTATCTTTGTAACAATAAACTAAATTATTTGGGAACCAGAATTTATCATAAACTAATAAAATAATTTAGAAAATTATTTATTTGATGTAATATATATTAAGTGGCTGAAATCTTTGCTGTTAACCTGATTATTTCGTGGAATAAATTACGCATTAAGAGATTCATGATACATTAATCTTTATGGTAGTTCTGAGCATGACCTTCGAATCTGTTGTGCACAGATGTACATATGATGTCTTTTAGCAAGTAGCATTTAAGTAAGTTTTTCCGTGAATCTTACGCATTTCTGACGTCAGAAAAAATGTGTGACGAAATATGATTTTCTTCAATAAATGAACTACATTTCAATACAAAAAAATTAACAATATTTTAGAAGCTGCATCCACACATTCGAATCTACATTTTTTCAATGACTTATTTTAAAATTTGTTTACGTTATATTAACCTTATTTAATAAAAATTAATTATGATTTTTTTTTTTTTTTCATCTTATTCTACCCAACAAAGAAAATATATATATTAGTTTATATTTTCTTCCTGTTTCTAAACTGCCTGATTTAATACAATAAATTAATCTTATTAATACATAAGATTTAAGAAATAAATAAAAAAATCCTTAGTATAAAACGACAAAGCAATCAATATCAAACGGTTGCATCAGCGGGAAGACTTATTTTGAGACTTTTCGTTGATTCCGCGCGTGGCACATGATGCAACCGGGACCCAAATAAACTGGGGCGAGGTCGCGAAGGTGAAAGCGGCCCTATCAGATGGAAAACAGCCGACTGTTTGAAATGGGTTAGACGCAACTCATCACTTGGAACCAAAGTTCAAGGATTCTAACACTGTGAATTACTATTATGCATAATATTAAAATATATATATATATATATATATATATATGTAAAATAGGAAATAGCCATTTTAGAGTGAAATGGATTCAGGGTTTGAAAAATTTCCGAACTAATGATGACTAAAATAATGAAAATCGGAAATGAGATCAGATCATGGGCTTCGCAGATGCGCATATGATTTTTAAAATTGCGTTTAAGTTAGTATTTGGAATTTACAAGGGTAGCGGATAAAAAAATATGGAATTCTCATTTTATTAATATGCAATATTGCAGTTATTATGCGGTATTACAATATTACAGCTTTAGAGTTTCTCACTCCGATGGGAAATATATTTAACGCAACCTGCGTATAAGTTGGCCTACAGACTGTCAACCAAGACGCAGTATATTCCGCACATCCCGAACAAACCTATAGGCTCGTTCCCAACGAGGCGAGAGGCGGCGACGCGACATGCGGCAGGGAAGAAAATTTTTTCGACCAATTCACAGCGAAACGTCAGAAATAGTATTACGCCTAGTGAAGTTCCGCTTCGAGTTGAAAGTTGACCAATTCGAAGCGATGGATTTCAAACCGGTTTCAGGCCAACGCGGTGAGGCTAGTGGTTGATCAACGCTTCACGCTTAAACGCCTCACGCCTTGGTGAGAACGAGCTTTTAGTATCGAGTTTTCGGATTAGAAATGGAATCCTTCCACGAATCTAGAATTATCTGTCTTTAAATGTTTTAAATATTGTATTCTATAATTGTGGGTATGTGGTGTTTTGTGCGCGTGTAAATAAAGCTGTGTGTTCTCAAATTTGTCTGAGTCTCAACCCAACCACATCCAGTTACAATCCAGCTGCACAGCCCATAACACTACAATGTGGCTGCCAACCTTGTGTCCCGTTTGAATCGTTAACACTACAGAACATTTATACTATTAGCTAATTGTTAGAAAAATCATTTCATTCTGTATGATAACAGTTTTTGCATATGAAAATTCTATATAGAAAAATTTTGGACCGTCATGTAAGTACCAGCAGTAAAATTTTCTATTTAATTTTCTCCCTTTAAAATGAGCAAAAAACATGGACTTAATAATATTAGAATTTTGTTATTATTATTAATATTTATGTAAGAAATATTTTTAATATTTTATATTAATAATCACTTTAGAATAAAATCTGAAGCTTTAACATGTAACATCATAGTTAATTATTTATATTACTAGTCATTTTATATTTATTTAGAGCTTGTTTCAAATACTTTTAACCTAAGATTTCATTTTATAAATTCAATGAACATTCTACATTCAATGAAAATTTATTGAATTCAAATTTTAGAGTTTCTCATAAAATTTCAACTAAGGGTTTTTCTTTTTAAAATTTGGATCAACATCTATTGAAAGATTTAGACAGAAAATTTTTTTTGTCTGTTCGGAAATAATTTTTCTCGTCGGAAAAAAACATTGAACTGGATTAATCTCTTTAAAATTGAACGAAAGCCAAAAACTCTAAAACACATGAAAGATTATAATGAATTTTGAAAACTAGAACTTTTAATGCAGTTTCATTTATAAAAAAAAAATCACACAGCCTTTCAGTCGAATTACTGTATGAAAGCATCACTACGTAATTTTTGTAGCCTTCGAAAAACTTAGAAAATAATAATTAAGCACACACATTTTTTGTATTTACTAATAACCTTACTTGGGGCCTGATGGTCGAGTTTCTAGCATTCTGGTGCTCAATACCACAGGCATCGGGCTTGAGTCCCGGCGGTGCCATGGATATTTATAGTGGTTCGGAATTCACTTTAAGCCATAGATCCCGGTCTAATATGACTGTAGGGCGTAAAGCTGACAATCTACCTCGTGAAAAGAAAGCATCTCCTGTCTCGAAATCTGACAACAGGCCGACGGCCTTGGCCCACCGTAAGGCTGTTGCTCCAATGAAGGCGAAGAAATATTTTTTTTAATATAAGCATAAATGTCTAGTTTATTTTGACCGATGGTATTTGACAAGGTCAAAATGTTACGATAACATACTTCTTTTAAAGATCTTAACTTTGTTTTTTTTATTAGTAATTGGGAAACCAGATTAATCATCTTATTTGTACTTATTGAAATCATTTTATTTAAAACTAGATAGTTAAAGTATTGCTGACATTATTGCTTGCCTTGGCCCACCATGGAACTGTTGCGCCAATGAAGAAGAACCTTATTTAAAAGATGAATTTAAAAATATGTTAGCAACAGTTCGTAAAGGTTTTATCGATAAACCAAAGACCTTCATGAACAAATTCATCTCATTTTTGGCCAGTTAAGTATGCCAAGAGTTCGTTAAAAAAAGAATCATACATCAGCTTCTACATCAGTCATCATACATCAGTCTTTCCCCTCCCCTAGATTCTAAATTGCCCAATTTGATATAATACATTACTTTTTTTTTTTTACTTAATCTGTCCCAAAATACTGAATAAAAGGAATTCTCATATTCTTAAATAAAAGAATAATTTAAATTGGTTTCATATTATTCCAATAATAATTGCATTTCTGCATAGAATTGCTTTTTAGACTTGGACATGTTTCAGAGAAAAATAATAATAATTTAAATTTTTAAATGGGAAAATACCATTAAGTGCATATGAAATACCATGATACTACGTTTACAATAGTTTACAATAGCAATTGAGCCACGTTTACAATAGCCATGTTTTACAATAGCAATTGAGATTTGATCCACTCAAATTGTTAGCTTCAACCGTAATTGATTCATTCAGAACTTACGAGTTGGCACAAAATGTTGAGGAATGGAACAAAAGGGTAGGGGAGGATGGAATTTTTGTCGTCATGACGTCAGGCGTACAGGTAGAGGGGTATGGGTAGCTGAGTAAGGGTGTTTCCCAAATGACGTTTCCAGTAGACCTTCATCCTCTTTTTTTGAGAACGTTCGAAAAAATTCGTCTCGCGCTCTACTTCCTTTCCTGCAGATGATCCTCTTGCTCTCAGTGGATGAAAGCGTTCGAAATGAAGATAAATAATTGGAAGAATTAGAATCTTTTGTATGGCGATCATGGCTTAATCTTTCTATTTATTACAATTTCTTTTGTGATGTTGAGATTGCCAATGAACTGCAGAAGAGAATATAGCAGGAACAAGTATTTTAAGTATAATAAAGTAAAAGGAAGGAAATTTGAGTGCAAAACATTTTTTTAGAAAAAGAAAGGAAGACTTCGTTAAATTATTATAAGTAATAACTTTCCTATAAATCAGTATTTAGTTCTGATCAGTGTATTTATCCCCCCTCCTATAAATATCTCCCCAGTTCCACTTTTTGGAGTTTTTTTCAATGAATTACACGAGATAAATAATTAACTCTACGGAAAATGTGAATTGATTAGACTATTGTCTACCAAAGCCGGACATTTTGAATTCAGATCCATAGTTCTATATAGCAAGTTCAGTTACCTACATCATCATCATCAATGGCACAACAGCCCCTTGCTGGGCCAAGTCCGCCTGCCTACTGGACGATTTCAAGACAGGGGATGTTTTAATTTTACAGGGTACGGTCGTAAGACCTACGCCTTAAGCTCTACAGTCATATTAGACCGGGATCTACGGTTTAAAGCAGATTCCTTATAAGCATCGATGGTACCGCTGGAACTTGAACCCGAAACCTGTGGCACCAAGCGCTAGATCAGTTACCTACATCTACACCTATTACCTTGTTACTTACACTGAACCCACATTGTGCCACTTCAATTTGTAACGAATATTCCTAAGAGTAGCACTTAGAGGGAGGGGCGCATTAAAAAATTTTTTTTCCTTGTTCCCTAACTTTCTAACCTATGGATTTATCGACCATTCTCAATATAAACACAGGAGCAATAATATACATACGTTTTTCATCAAATAAAAATATTTTCCCTAAGATTAACCTCTTTTTGTTTTTCACCTCGTGAAAAATAAATCTTTTTTTTTTTTTTAATTTATTTACTTTTGTGATACATACATCATTTTTTTTAATTAATTTGGCAATCCTACCTCATAAAAAGAAATAATAAACTGCAGGAAAGTATTACCTCCTGTATCGAAATCTGCCAGCAGGCAGACGGCTTTGGCCCACCAATGGCGTTGTTGCGCCAATAAAGAAGAAGAATTTCATTCATAAAATTTTATTTGACTATTATTCCATGCCTTTTCCCGCTTACAATATTTACATTAAGATAATTTGTACTTTAAATGCATAATTTCTCACAGTAAATCAAAGTTCTTATCATCCTGATTTACATGTTTTAATCAGATATGGAATCCTGCTAAATAGTTGTTGGTTAAAATAATCAGTAGTGTTAATTTTTTTTCAATATATATGCATGAAAAATACACGAATTAGAATAAATAACTGCTCTTTCTTACTATTATCATGAACATTTAATTTATAAGCATATTAAAGAGAACATTCTAACCATGATATGAATAAATTGTTTTTAAAAATACATTCGACAATAACACTGTGTCACTTCTATAGTATTAAGTTATAAAATATTTAAGGTTCAAGCCATTTTACTTTTTTTTTTTTTAAAGGAAGGATCGAGTCAATACTTCACAACGGTTAACAGTTACAAGGCAATGCTTTAAAAAATCACAACAAGAACAGGAACAAGGAAACTTAGCAGAAATTTTTTTTTCCTGATAAGTTACATTTAAATCAATGATTATGAGAAATAGTTGATGATCTCTTAACACCAAAGTAGATAAGAAATCAGTGTAAAATATCTTGATTATTTAAAAGGGTTTTTTTTTTCCTACAGATATTGTTTCCAACAGCAGCAAAACCAACTTGCTGTTTCAAAAAGCAATAAGCGTGTGAAATAGTGTAATAGAATGTATAAATTTTTTTCTTAGAAAAATGAAAAAACGCACTTGTGACATCAGTTATAATTTCTTTTACATTAAATTTCATACTAAATGAATAATGTTGAAAGTTGCAATTTAGCTAATTAAAAATATAAAAGTTCGGTGCAGAAGTCAATAGGTGCACGTACTTTTTGCTACGTACAAACTGTAATACAAAGTATTTTTTTTAAAGCAAGGATTTACGAAAAAGGTCAATATTAGAAGAGACTAAACAGATCCTGTGTTTTGCTCACATCTATTACCTTGCCATTTGCTAAATTACGCTGAAATTTTTATTTGGTTTTTATATTGAAGAAATGTTAATAAATAACAATGGGAACTCTCTGAACCCACATTCAAACAATTATTTTCATTGAGACAGAAAAGGGCTATTGAAACACATAAAGACATTTTGCTGTCCTTCATTTTCGAGTTTTATAGTAATACAATCATCATTATCAGTAAATGATAAATGATTACTAATCAATCTGTTGGCAATTATATGACAATCCTAAAAGATTTTTCTGTTGAATAATAACTGTGCGTAATAGCAACTGTGCGACATAATAATCAGTCCTTTAACGCCCAAGTTGCAGCAACTATGCGACATAATAGTGGCTTAAAAATATCAATTTTATACGTATATCATGAATCTCTAAAAACTTAAAAGTAGTTAATGAATTAATTGAAGTTAATCGTGATAATATTATTATAATAAATTCCAATACGATATTTTCTGTTCATGTCTTCGTCTTAAAATATCTCTGTACCATCTTCAGGTGGGTTGTAATTGTAATTTTTTTGTTCATGATGTATACATTAACTGAAAAGAAATTAGTTTTTAAAATTATTTTTATTTTGATAATGGGATAGATTATTTTTAAAACATTGGGCAGCTTATAAAGCAAAACAAACTCAATTACACTGAAGTGACAAAAGTCATGGGATAGCAATATGCAAATTTTCAGATGGCAGTAGCATCCTAGAACAGGTATAAATGCGCAGTGCTTTCGCAGAGCTTTCATTTCTGTTCAAGTTATTCATGTGAAGAGGTTTTGACGTGATGATGACCGCACGACGGGAATTAACAGACTTTGAACGCGGAATGTTAGTTGGAAGAATGGGTCATGCCATTTCGGAAATCGTTAGGGAATTCAACATTCCCAGATCCACTGTGTCAAGAGTGTGCCGAGAGTATGAAATCAGGCATAACATCCCAAACAGCGCAGTGGTCGACCGCCTGCACTTAACGACCGAGACCGGCGACGTCTGCAAAGAGTTGTAAATTTAACAGACAAGCAACACTGCGTCAAATAACCGCAGAAATCAATTGGGACGTACAAGGGACTTGTCTGTTAGAACTGTGCGGAGAAATTTGGCTTTCTTGGGCTATTCCAGCAGAAGACCGACTCGAGTTTACTGACAGAACGACATCGCTTGCAGCGACTCTCGTGGGCACGTGAATATCGGTTGGTCCCTAGATGAATGGAAAACCGTGGCCTGGTCCGATGAGTCACGATTTCAGTTGGTAAGAGCTTGGTAGAGTTCGAGTGTGGCGCAGACCCCACGAAGCCATGGACCCAAACTGTCAAAAAAGCTGGTGATGGCTCCGTAATGGTGTGGGCTGTTTTTTCATGGTATGGACTTGGTCCTCTGGTGCGAACCGAACATTGACTGAAAATGCTTATGTTCAGCTAAGATCACTTGCCGCCATTCATAGACTTCATGTACCCAAACAACGATGGGATTTTTTTATGGATGACAATGCGCCATGTACCGGGCCACAACTGTTCGCGATTGGTTTGAAGAACATAGGACAATTCCAACGAATGATCTGGCCACCTAGATCGCCCGACATGAATCCCATCGAACATTTATGGGGTGAGAGGTCGAGAGGTGTGTTCGTGCTCAAAATCCTGCACCATCAACGCTTTCACAATTATGGGACGTCTATCGAGACAGCATGGCTCAATATTCCTGCAGAAGACTTCCAACGACTTGTTGAGTCCATGCCACGTCGAGTTGCTGCACTTCGCCGGGCGAAAGGAGGGCCGACACGATATTAAAAATGTATCCCATGACTTTTGTTCAGTGTAATATTTATTCGAGTTTTTATGAATTTTTATGAATTAATATTATATATGTGTGTTAAGAAATCTGTTTAAATCACAGTTCATAAACAAAAAACTAAATTCTTGTTATATAAAACCCTTATCAGACCCATTTTGGTCTATGGCTCTGAAACTTGGACTTAGGCAAGGTCTGAAGAGGCCCATTTGGGTATATTTGAGCGGAAGATTTTAAGGGCTGTTCTTGGAGGTGTTAGGGGAAAGTGATTGTTGGAGAAGATGCAGAAATGCATAAATGCTATAAAGACCAAGATATTATAAAATTTATTAAGCTGAATAGATTAAACTGGGCTGCACATGTAATTAAAATAAATGATTTAAACACCGTAAAAATGTTCGTTTTGGCAAAGCCACAGGGATAAAGAGGAAGAGGATGACCCAAGTCGCCATGAATAGAGGCAGTGGAAAAGAGTTTGCTGTACTAAAAGTTAAAACTGGAGGACCCTTGTCACCCAGAAGAATGCACGGAAATCTCTTCAAAGGAAAGCCTTGGCCCACTCTGAACTGTCGTGTTATTAATGGCGATGATGACATACATAAATAGCATCTCTGCAAATTGCGAAAACATTAATAAATTGTCCTGAAATGTGTAAAGTTGAAAAATTGTAACAAAAGCAAAAAAATACGTGCTCCTGTCTGCAAATCGGACCTACTGTTGATCAGTTAAATATCACGTGTTCTTCATCCAGCCAAAAATCAAGTGGATTTCGTCAGATGTTTTGGCACCGCGACTGCCAGAAAATTACATCATTCTCTTGCTTTTTGTTGCGAATAAATTTAACCGAATCATCAGAAATGAATACACGAAGAAATCTTGGGATGATCTTCGTTTGAATTTTTTTTTTTTCTCTCTCTTTTCCTTCCAGACTTTGTCTGGTAAAAAGTTGATTTAGCATAATTTAGTAGTCGAAGACTAAACATAATTGAAATTGAAAGGAATAAATATTTAATTCATAAATATTAATAAAAAATATTTTGTTGATGAATATTTCACTATAATATTTATTATATTATAACTATTAGACGTTAAAAATAAAATAAATAATATTGCTACAAAAACCAAATAATTCAACCAACCAATTTGTAGGTTTATAAACAGCAATAAATTTTATGTTTTTAATACATAAAATTTCCAAAATTTGAATGTTATTTATATTCTTAATGTTCGAAAGCATATTAAAGATGCAAGTTCGAAAGCATATTTAATATGTTCGATTCTAAATGTTAATGTAAAAAAAAAAAAAAAAAAAAAACTGTAAAAAAAGAGACAAATAGAATATCCCCAATCTCCCCCATTAAAGGGGGAGAGAAAGAAAGAAAAATTAATTTATCGGAACAGCAAAAATTTTATGCAAATTAAGTTTCAAAATAATACTGTTTATATCAATTTTTAACCGATAATTTCCCCATTAACTAGTAATACAAATCATGAAGAATTAAATCTCATTTCAACTTCTGTAACATTAGAAATCAATGGGAATCACTATAATAGATTGTCTAACAAAACTCTAAATTGTCGCTATAAATAAAATATTTATATTTTATACATATTATATTTATATTTTTTAAAGAAATTTATAAGTTTTAAATAAAAAAAGAAATAGAAATTTTTTTCAAAAAAAAAAAAAAACCGAATGAAATTCAAATTTCAAATCAACGATATAAAATATATCCCGTAATTGGTGTTTCACTGCATTCCCGGCATAGATGCGGAGTAAAGATTTGTAAGAGGTGAAAAAGTTGTTTTTGATGAATTGCTGATTGAATACTGATTTTGATCAATTGGTTAGGACTATATTTCTTCGGGTAGTTGCTTTTTACATTTTAATGTTCAAAAATTATGCAAATAATTATTTAAATCAAGCATGCCAAACTCACAACTCGCCTTTAGCCCATAATGCGGCTCATTCAACATTTAGCCAAATGCCAAATAATACAAGGCTACTCTAGTCAAATTTAATTATTAAAAAAAATGAAATCAAAGGGAAGATTTTAGGATTTCAAGAAATGCGAAAATCAATTTCCTTGATTCTATTTTTATCGAATTACGTTGAAAATTTTGAATTCATGCAATTGGAATTATTTGAAATTCAGTGTAATTCTACATTAAAACAAAAATTGTGTATGTAAGAATTCCAAAATTTCATGATTATTTATTAGTTAACTGATTTCCAAATGTGTAATTTGGCGTATTTCCGTTATGTTTGTATTATTATTAATAATATATTATTATTATATACGATAATTAATAATATAATAATTATTTTGAATTAATTATTCTAAATAATTAATGATATAATATATTATTATTATTGTATACGTATTTGTGCCAACTATTTTCAACTCTAAAAAATTAATAAAACTGTGGAAAGATAGAGATGGACAGACAAGAATGTATAATTAATTTAAAAAATAACTATAATTCAACAAATTCAACCACTTTCAAAAATTTGATAATAGAAAGTTTCTTCAAAAAAAAAATTCAATTTTCTTCAGAAAAAAAAAAAAAATGGTGATATAAATTTAAGTAAAGTAAATTTGAAATACTGGTTTAGAACATTTTTTGTATTTGTGTGAACATATTTTACCTTGCACAAAGATAATAACAAAAAGATCTTCCTGTTAATCTCCAATTTTTTTATGAGGTCAGCAGTATATACTATACTTGGAAAATGAGTTGAAAACATGCCTAATTTAGACTGTTAAATTTATTGTAATAAGTACCATTTGTTAGCATTATATATTATCATTCTATTATTAATAAATATATTTAATTGTTAAATGATAATAAATAATGAATAATATAGCAAATAACTCGATAATCATTCCCAAGTAATTAAATAAGAATACTTTAATTCCTTAATAAAGACAGCTGACATTTCAGTACATATGAATGCAGAGGGAAATGAAATGGAAACATATGATGTTGTTATTTCTTATCCCACTTGGTAGACAGCAACATCTAAAACCAAGTCCAAGAACCCGTGTGGTTCTCATGGTAGGAAGGAAAGGGGGGCCAGCTTCTGTTAGGATGGAGCATCTGTGGGTAGAAGTCTAACTTGGCTCCCTGACGCTGACTTTTACTGGGTAGGGTAGTCAGACCTATGCCTACTGCTCTGCAGTCCTATTAGATAGTGACCTACGGCTTAAAGTCAACATTAAAATAGATTTTATTGGAAACAGACTGAAGATTTTCAAAAAAGGAATACCATAAAATCAGACGAGATGAAAGATATTAATGCACAAGTTTTTGTGACAATGCACATACTGTAATATAATTGTAACAATAATATTAATTTATATATTTTCTTCATTGGCGCAACAGTTCCATGATGGGCCAAGGTAGTGTGCCTACTGACAGATTTCGAGACAGGACATGGTTCCTTTTTTACAGGATAGGGTCATCAGTCTTACACCCAATGCTCTGCAGTCACATTAGACCGGGACCTACAGTTTAAAGTGAATTTAGAACCACTCACAAACATCTATAGCACAGCCGTGACTCGAACCCAAAACCTGCGGCACCGATTGCCCCACCACTCGGCCATCAGGCCCTATGGAAACAAACTAACGTATTTACAAAATTGAGGAAATTTAGAAAAACTAGACAAAATTTTAAATAATGTTTTTGTAACAAACTATAAATAAATAAATAAAAATAATTTCAAGCAAGTTTTTAATTTCCAGTTGAACACATCAATGTGTTTAACAAAATGTCATTAAATGATAACTCTCCTTTCATTTATTTCCATTTTTTTTTTTTTTTTTTTTTTACAGAAACATGGTCAAAATTATTTGCAGGTGCTATTGAAACCAAACGTGTTTTTATTTCCCAACTAGTTACAGAACAGTTTTTATCGTTTTATAAATAAAGAAACCATATCAATTTTTTTTCGTATGACATGTTGAAAAAGTGCTTTAGTTTCATAACATGGCATAGACATTTTTTCCTCCTTCTATCTCTTATCCATCTGCAATTCCAGACTAATCAGTGAGATAAAAATATCATCCCAGGAGTATTTCTTGGAAATTCTATGCTGCAGCTGCGGAATAGCTAGCTAGCTTTTTCTTTTTATGTCTCCTTTAGAGAAGTAATTACATTCAGTCGACTTCAGTTAGAAGCCATAAGTACTCACGGGAAATTAACTACTTTCAGTGTAACAGGACATGGCCCACTAAATGAAGTAATTGTTTGTTTTATAAAATAGAAACTTTCTGAAACTTAGTATAAAGAATACCAAATAAATTAACTAAATACACTTTTCTTTTTATTATTTTTCCCAGAAAAGAGAGAGTAAACTTACAGAAATTGATAAGAAGAAATCATACAATTAACTTGAGTAAACAATTTAAAAAAAATTTTATGGTGTAACAGTTTGATTCAGAAACTAACGTCCAGTTTTTAATTATTCATTATTTTACAATGAGCTTTTAATAAGTAAAAAAATTAATTATTTTATTAGCTTACTTTAGTGAGATAAAAATACCATCTGAGGAGTATTTCTCGGAAACGGCCTGATGGCAGAGTGACTACGCTACAGCAGCGGGATAGCTAGTTAGCATTTTTTTTTTTTCTGTCTTCTTTAGAGAAGTAATTACATTCAGTTAGAAACCGCAAGTATTCACGGAAATTAACTAATTTCAGTGTAACTGGACATAGCCCACTTAGTAATCTAAAATGAAGGAATTGTTAGTTTTATAAAATACTAGAAACTTACTCAATCTTTGTGCAAAAATACTACCTAAATTAAATCAATAAACTTTTCTGTTTATTATTTTTCCCAGAAAAGGGAGAGAGAGTAAGCTTACAGAAATTGATAAGAAGAAATCAAATAACATGCCACTCAACAAGTCTCCGGTCTAACTAAGAAAAACAAATTTTTTTTTTTAGAAATTCGACTTTATTCGTCAACATATTCTCGTACAAGAGTGATACATTCATTACAACTTTCCACTAATCTTTCGATGCCTTTTTTGTAGAACGATTTGACTTTGCTCTCAAAATAGGTATCAATTTCGGCAATCACTTCTTCATTTAAGCCAAATTTCTTTCCCTGGAGCATCTTTTTTGATGTCCACAAAAAGCCAATAGTCACTGAGTGCCATATCTGGAGAATATGGTGGATGGGGGAAATAATTCGAAGAGTAATTCATTCAATTTAACCATAGTTTTCATCGATTTGTAACAAGAAGCATTGCCTTGATGGAACAGCCTTTTTTTTTTCTTAATTTCTACACTTAATCTATCTAGTAATGAAATGTAATATTCGCAATTGATAGTTTTATCTTTCTCAAGAAAGTCGATGAACAAAATATCATGCGTGTCCCCGAAATACGGATATCATAACCTGCTACTGCTATAATGCTGATTTTTGAATTTTTGTTCGCTTTGGACGTCTTTCACCGGCTGCTGTCCACTCAGCTGACGATCATTTTGATTTAGGTGTGTAAAGTGGATCATTGTCCCATACCGACGCAAGAAATCATTTTTTACCTAGCTTGAACAGCTCCAAACAGCGCTCTGAATCGTCGACGCATTGTTGTTTTCGATCCAGTGTGAGCAAACGCGGCACCCACTTCGAAAGCAACTTAAGCATGCTCAAATTTTCGTGTAAAATTGTAAACACACTACCTTCTGGTATCTTTAAGGTGTCAGCTATTTCACGCAACTTTACTTTAAGGTCATGCAACTTTACTTTTTTTATATTTTCAGGAACACCTGTCGATTTGGGGAGACCAGAGCGTTCAGCATCATCGGTGTCTGTACGACTGCCTTTAATTTCAGTAAACCAGCCAATAAAAATTGATTTCTTTGCAGTGTCTCCATAACGCTTATCACACCATTGTTCGGCCCTCAACAGTATTATTCTCAACAAAAAAACAATGTTTAATCAATACACGAAATTTTTTTTATCCATTATTTTGAAAATTACAAAACTGGGGTCACTAAAACCACTGTAACCTGCAAACAAATTATCAAAATGTCTGAAATTTTTACATGTATCGTTTGAAGGTTGTTACAATCCGGAAATCATATGAGTCTGCCAACAATGTCACCATATAATGTCAGACCGGACACTTATTCAGTAATGTGTTAATTAATGAAGGTTGCGATATACTATTTAAAAAAATGTTTATGGTGCAACAGTTTAATTCAAAAACTAAGGTACAGTATTAAAAGCACACAAGGTATTAAGGTAAAAGGTAAGGTAAAGGTACAAGTATTAAGGAGTAAGGTTTTAAAAGCACATTGTAAAATAATGAATAAGTAAAAACTAATTATTTTATTAGTTTTCAAGAAATTATATACATAACAGCAATAAATCATCCCACTCAATACTGCACGTATACAAATTACTTATCATAGTCGATCAACCAATCACTCGCTTAGTGGCTATATTATTATAAACAGTCACGAGGCTCTATCACGTGACTCTCGATTTTTGCTTTGAAACAGAATACTCTGTCAGCTCGTTTTTCTTCAGTTCTATACCTTACCCAGTCTAAACAGAATGTTTCTGCTCACTACATGCTGTCGGAATATTTCGCTAGATATGTCTTTTGATTTGTATCAGTTATATAGCGAGCAGAAATAACATGGATTACATTATCCTGAGGGTACATATTTGATAAAGCTATACTCAGGGTATTATATGTAATTTCTTTGGAGTTTTTAACAAAAATTTCTTTTGGGTTTTACTAATTTCTTTAGGCTTTACTTATTTCCTGAACAACTTGTTTCAGACCCTGTGTTGCATAAATTTCTGTGTAATTTTTGATCAGCCAATGTAGTTCTTGTCCTTCAATCTTTCGTCGTTATTTTGATGTTGTATACATATATTTAAAAACAACCTTCATGCAAAAATAAAACGACGAAGATGAAAACATGCGTCACATATGTAAGCATTAAAAAATCACATATGCTTCGAATGTCAATTATCTAATTTAAATTTCTCCTACGTACGCAAGCCTCGTTTCGGAAAAGAAAAAAAAAAATATGCATTTATAATACTTTAACTATAGTGTAATTTTAGATAATTAATAGAAAAATAAATGCTTGTGATAACATAATATCCCTAAGATATACTGATACATTCCTGCAATTATGTCAGGTTTTTATTCAATTTGCTAATCGCACTTTCGAAATTAGAGTTAATTAATTATTGATAGGTAATAAATATTTTTGACTGTAATAACGTAACTGAACCCCCGTAAACTGAAAATATCCCCGTCTCGAATCTCGAAACAGCCCCCTGTGGGCCAAGGCAGATTAATATTAGCATAAATGTTCAGTTTGTTTTGATCGATGGTAATTGGCAAGGTTAAAATGTTACAATAATATATTTTATTTCCAAAGATCTTAACTTTGTTTTTTCTTATTAGTAGCTGGGAAATTAAATTAAACATCTTATTAGTATTGAAATCATTTTTTATCTAAACCAATTTGATAGTTAAAATATTGCTGATATTATTGTTGTCAAGGAAGAGTATCAACGGCTGTCAATGCAGTCCTGAGATATGCAAACTGCATGCGCCTGGTATTTTCTTGTTAATGAAAAAAAGTGACGTGCAATAACAGCAACGTAAACTAGTTTCAGTCGGTCGTTTAATAGTGGCTATAAAGTTTTTAACATCGTAACATCATTATTGATTGTGACTCAGGGAAACTGTTGCTTTTTTTTTTTTTTGCTGCTGTTGTAAAGTAGAAATTTGCGAGATAGTCGAACTTAAAAAGCATTGGCCATGTATGAAATTTTAATCATTTGTTTGTTGTTTTTCTTATCCCATTTGGTAGACAGCAACATCTAGACCAAATCCGTTAAACAGTTGGAAGGAGGAAAAGCGGGCAGCTCCTGTTATGATGAAGCCCCAGTAGGTAGAAGTCTGGCGTGGCTCTGTGTCGCTGAAGAAGGGTGTCTTCCGGGAGGGCTTTTAGAAGAGAACTTTACCCCGTAGCCTGTGTATCACATTGGGAGAAAACCCGGCAAGCTTCCTTCAGGGTAGTCCGACTTACGAGGCAAGATGCTGAACACATCACAAACATCATCGAAAACACCATCGTTTTTGAAACAGTGTATACACAACAAAGCCGTCAGCGGATTGAAGTTCTTCCCTAATGTTCACCAGCGGCTGAGTCACGAATAGGTTGTCATTTCTGCTTATTTGGTTTGAAGTAATCTGTATGCAAAATTTAAAAAAAATTTAAAGTATTATTTTTTAAAAGAATGTTCAATAAAATAATAAAATGATCAAAACTATACCTTATATATTACCAAATATTTGTTTACGTCATCCTACAATTTACCATCAAATGAGACAAGAAAATAACTAATAATCATTAATTCTTAAAATATTATTTAAGAAAAATCCGTTACAAAACCTTTTACCGTATTTTTAAAACAGCAAATAATAAGAATAATAAATAGATAAAATAGTAATGGCAATAATAATAATTATTATTATTATTATTAATGAAGGAATAAATAGAGCACTTTTCCCAATTATCAAATCATGTTAAAAGTGAAACTATGTTGTAGAAATGCTGTTTTTATAGTATATAAAGGTTGGTGTAATTCATGAATGAAAAATAAATTCTACATTTCAAGTTAAATTCTACGCACAAGTAAATCTGTAATCTTGCTTCCTCGAGACTCTCACCCGAGTAAGTACCATTACAACCTGTGTTCCCGCAGAGAAACTTTTAGTTTACAGTCTCTCACCCCGAGATGAGATCTAAGGCAACCCTACATAGTAGTTGACCTGCAGACTCTCACCTGGAGAAGTATCTTTTCAGCACCTGAGCATCGGGTTTTTCAGTTTAGAAGTGGAATCCTTCCACGAATCTTTAATTATATGTCTTTAAATATGTTAAATATAGTCTGACTTTAATTGCATGTGTGTGATGTTTGTGCGTGTGTAAATAAAGCTGTGACTTCTCATACCTGTGCGTATGCTAACTCAAACCAACCACATCTCCATTAGAATCTGGCTGCCCAGTCTGCACACTACAAATTATTATAACAATTTAAAGATGAATCGATTAACATTTTTATATATTTTTACAACACATCTAAATAATGATCTTCCATTTTAGTTAATTATGTAATA